>MCJB01022175.1:164510-288613 GCA_002018475.1 Nicotiana obtusifolia | reverse complement strand
ATATATATATATGCATATGCACGTCAGGAATGACATAGTTAGTCGCCCTCAGAGGCATTCAGATGCTTATCATTGTTCTTACATTATGTTTCTTGTCTTACATACTCAGTACTTTATTCGTACTGACGTCCTTTTGCTTATGGACGCTGCATGTCGTGCTGCAGGTCCAGGCAGACATATAGACGAGGCTCCCCCACCACAGTAGGCTATCCAGTTCAGCAGATATTGGCGAGATCCCTCCTTCGGACTTGCCGTAGTCTTGGTATGAATTTTGTTATAGGCATTATGGGCATGTCGGGGCCCTGTTCCGACATAGGTTGCATTATGTATGTTCTTGTAGAGGCTCATAGACAAGAGTTGGTTTATGTATAGACAATGGGATGACTTATGTGCAGTTGGAATTGCCTTGTCGGCAAACGTATGTATTTTGTTGTATAGTTTTGCATTGCAGCCTTGTTGCCACATTATGTATATAAGTATGTTCATATCATGGTATGATATTTCAGTTCATTATGATTTCTGTTTGAGATTGTATGTGTATGACAAGCCTTATAGATAATAAGGAAAGTTAGATGAAGGGTACGCCGGCGCCCGTTGAGTAGGGTCCGGTGCCTGTCGCGGCCCTCCGGCTTGGGTCGTGACATATGGATTCTCGATCATTGTTTCGAGGTGTTGTTCTGACTGAGGACGCGGATGTGTTGATAGATCTTTCAGTTATTCACATATGGGATGTAGTAGGTTCTGGTATCTGGTTGGTGAGTACGAGCTTAGGAGGATTTAATTGATTGCCTAGTTGTTGTGATCACGGTAGGGTCACGGGGGAAGGTTGATTTGAGGCTAGTTAGTAGTATTAGAGGTTATGTGTTTTGTATGGGACTTCTATTCAATGGAAGGTACATATTGTCATTTAAGGAAATTGAGGAAGCTTGCTTAACTGTCACGAGGATAACATGCACTTAGTAGATGATTTGAGGTATCTTATGGTTGGTGTCGTGCGAGCTATGAAGATGCGTATTGTGGATCATCAGATGATATGTCCTACGGCTTCATGCCAAGTGAGGAGTCTAGTATCGACGATCAGATTGTACGGTCATGTGTTATATCAGTTTTTGTCTGAGGTATATATGTGGTATTGAAGGGTTCCCCGGAATTGTATATGGCTAAGGTCAGAGATTTTCATAGGGTAGTGTTGGAACTTGAGGTATTTCTGTATCATTATTAATTCTACATTTCAGTATCAGATAGGTTAGAGAAATAGCTTCAGATTCACATAAGGTTTCTTCAGAGTGGGTATCTCGGTTGCAGCATTATTGGGTGCTTCAAAGGAAATATAGCGGTTTATGGGCTTTTGGACGATGTGGTTCGTGCTAGGATCTCCTGCAGTGGGCATTGGTTTAAGATCACTATGTATCGACAAGGGGAAGTGTTTACTTGAAGACAAAATGAGGAGAATTGAAGAAATAGGTCAGCTCGGTGGTGTTGGGTCACCATAGCAATAAAGGTAATTGGTTCTTTTGGTGTGATAATGCTTTACCAGCGTTTTGTGGCAGTACTTTTGGGTTTGACGGCTTGCATGACTTGGTTGAGTTGGGAAATTTAGTTCAGGTGGCTCTTAGGGTGTTGCATGGTTGACTGCACCTTGATTATGGTCTTCTATTTGTGATATATGGTTATGGTCATGAGCTTTGTGTGTTTGTTGTTGATTTGCATATGGTTGTTGATTTTGAGCCTTATGGCTCGAGGTATTTCATGTGAACCGGTGTTTGGATTGGGTCACGCACTACGGTAAAATTATGTTGGATATGATCCTTTGTGTTGATTTCGTGTGTTTTGGCTCTCCTTTGTGTGATGGGTTCATAGCATTGCGCTTGGTGATGGTATTTGTTGAGCTGGTGGGGCGGTTCTTTCATTTCATTCTCTTTCCATCATAGGGTATATCGGCGCTATTGTTCGATGGTGCACGGATGGCATGGTATGTGACTCTAAATAGGATTGGAGTGCCATGTTGGTATAGCAGCTTGTACTGGAAGGGGTGAGGCTATTTGACCTAGAATGAGTGTTATCGGACTTGATTAAGGTATGTTTGGAAGAATAATGTCACTAGTCAGCTTAGATTTCAGCTAAGGTTCTTGTAAGATAAGACAACTCCATGACTTGTTGATGTGCTAGGTGGTTATGAGTTTCTGCATGTTTCTTTCATCATTGGAAGTGTACGAAGATTTGGAACAAGGTTTTTGTTGATAGCAGGTTAGATATCGGGTTTTCTATTTAAGCAGCTATTACGGTCGGAAGCTATTGCTATGTGTATCTAGGTTATATGAAATATCATGTGATTATACTTGGGGTATGGTTAAGGCTTGATGCAGCTTGATTTAGACTTATACAGCGTAGAGATGGGAGAATCGGGTATTATAATGAATTTCGGAAGTTGGAGATTGGGTTTTAAGCGTTGTGAGCTAAGGTTAAGGTAAAGATCTTCTGTTAGATTGTGTTGTCAGACGTATATAGGTTGAGGTGATGGGGGATCACGCATGGGTATGTGTATGGCAAGTTTATACAGCGATTTGATGGCTTTGGAACGCCTCTTGGCATGTTCAAAGAAGATGTTTAAGTGGGGGAGAATGTAATAACCCAATTGGTTGTTTTGAGCTTTAGCGTTCCATTCAGTGGTTTGAGACTTTGAGTAGCTTCATATTACATATTATGACTTGCGTGTATGGTTGGTTTTGATTTTCGAGCGGTTCTGTCACGACCCAAGCCGGAGGGCAGCGACTGGCACCGGACCCTACTCAACGGGCACCGGCGTACCCTTCATCTAGCTTTCCTTATTATCTATAAGGCTTGTCATATGCATATAATCTCGAACAATAATTATAATGAACCGAGATGTCATGCCATGATACGAACATACTTATGTACATAATATAGCCAACAAGGCTGCAATGCAAAACCATAAAACAAAATACATACATTTGCCGACAAGGCAATTCAACTGTACATAAGTCAACCCAACACTTATCTATGCATAAATTGACAATTGTCTATGAGCCTCTACAAAAACGTGCATAATGCAACCTATGTCGGAACAGGGCCCCGACATGCCCAAAACAGAATGCATACCAAGACTGTGGCAAGTCCGAGGGATGGATCTCGCCAATATCTGCTGAACTGGGTAGCCTACTGTGGTGGGGGAGCTTCGTCTATCTGCCCGCTCGGACCTGCAGCACGACATGCAGCGTCTACAAATAAAGGACGTCAGTACGGATAATGTACTGAGTATGTAAGACGGGAAACATAATGCAAGAACAATAATAAGCATCAGGGTAAGAGACATACAACCTGTACCATCTGAATGCCTCTGAGGGCGACTAACCATGTCATGCCTGACATGCATATGCATATACATATATTTATATCCTTTTGAAAATCATCATATACATATATACGCCTCTGTGGGCCTCATCATCATCTCATACATATGCCTCTGTGGGCCTCCTCATTATCATACCCAACTGATCAGTAGTTGCACAATAGGTGCCATACCCGGCCGACTATAGCGCGGCTCGGTAGAGTAAAATAGATAATGCATGCTGGACTTATGAGAGTCATACTACCATGGTGAAATAATAACATATCAATCCTCCCATAAGAGGGGAAACAATATACGTACTGCTACCTTCTAAGAGTAGAGTATCTTTGGGGTTCGTTCATTGCATTGTCTACAGTCAGAGTCGTGCAAAAGAAGGAAAAGGATAGTCTCACATACCTTGCAATAATTTCCAATCTCAAGCTATGAAACTTCCACGACTTCTTAGTCTACAATAAAAGAAATGATACTACCATTATCGTTCAGGCGTCGCAACTATTATGTATCGACTGTAACCTAATTTGCAATAAAACGGACAGCACCTCCCCTATATATATGACTTCCCACAAGTCCAAACAGTCACCAAACAGCAAAACAACATCAATAAGAATCATTGAGCCTCCCAAAACAGTCCACGCACAAACCAATCACTTCATACGTACAATGGCCACTATAGTCGTGTCAAACGATCCGGAAATGTTATGAACAACTATCAGGCCACAACCCTAAATATATATGGTGTTTCTCCACACCCTTCCTCATCCAAAACTCCACAAATCAGTAGTATAACACGCAGCTTTACAGCAACAAAAAACAGTTCACAAAACAGTTCGCTACAAGTGAATAACTCGAACTCACGGCTTCCGATCACCGTCCCGTGAGTTTTTACACACATAGAACGACTTACCAAGAATTAACAGTAGAAAAAAAGGTATTAAATAGATCAGTAAACTCACCTTGCTTGTTAGATAACTCAGCCCTTGCTTTGGTTCCTCAAACTCTAGGGTTTACCTTCAACTAGAACTTGAAAGAGGGGAAAATCAATTAGGGTTTGTGTGGTATTATTTTGGGGAGGGGTTGCAAGGGTTCTTTTAGGTTTTGAGGCTGTGAAATAATAGTGAATTAACTGGCTTTAGAAGCTTTTAAAAGCCCTCTCTTGACCGACTTGGGGCTTTTAACTTTTAGCCCTTAATTTTGGCAAGTAGGTGATGCACCTACTTGTCACCTACCAGCCTGCGCAATTCTACGGAAATACAATTATCTCAATACTCCGAGATCGTATTGACAAACGGTTTGAAGCATTGGAAACTAGACTCATAGACCTTTAATTTGGTAGGTATATCACCCCGTAATTCCTTGTAAATTGGGAGAAAATCGCAGAAACATTTTACCTAACGTTTAAGTAAAATTGTGAACCTAAGTTGCGACAACTTTTGTCGACTTTTGTTTCATAACTCGTTTGACTTCAAGACTTATGAAACGGATATCATATCATTCAAATACCTTAAAACATGACATCTTGGTAATGTTAAACACCTCTCAATTTTCCCAAAAACGCGAGTTACAACATCCTTAACTCGTTTATCCTCTAATACTTGTTAACCGCCCTTATACACCTTTGCATCGTTTAGGACCAATAGGACTAAACTCTTATTGTCTCAAAGGTAATTCTCTTCTCGAACCAAGGTAGACTATCTTACGGTGTAATCTAACACGTACAAATATTGGTTATAACAGAACGGAAGCATCGATTCTCAGTTCTTCATTCTTTCTAGTATTTTTATAGTTTATTCAATACTCTATATTCTGATTGCTTTTATCATGAGTGGCTAATCACCCCTTGTTCTGGGGTTGTGATTAGCCATGAACATTGTTGTTCGAAGTTGACGATTTCTTGATTATACTTCATGATTATATGGTTGTTTGTTCAATTCTATGTTTAATTGCTTAATTGTATGGCCAACAATTAGGTTCTATCAACTATCTATGCTATGTTTGGGAAAACTATATTTAGATTAGAGAAAAATTGAAGAAAGCATGTTCTTAACCTTTAAGAGGGGCGGATTCGTGGTTAGGATAGAAATATACTTAATCACCATGCTTAATTAAATATCGTGTTTTTATTTCGTTCCTTGATAGCTTGATTCCATAGGAATATAGGTATTAATCTACTGAGAATAGGCGAATAGTACTTTGGAAGAAGGCTATGAGAACGTTTATCGATTAATTAGCAACCATAAGTGAATTATATGAAAGAGAAAGTTAATTAGAACACAATAGGATTGGTGAAATAATCACAACCCTGGAATATTTGTCTCTATTGATTAAACAACACTTAATTTGTTCTTTGATAATCTAGTTATAATTTAGAGTTGTAGTTTAGAATAATCAATATATTGAACTCAAATTTTTGCTTGCTTGAATAACAATATTAGTATGTTAGTAAGTAGTTGAATTAAGTCCCTGTGGGTGCGATAACCTCAACTCAAAATCCTATATTACTTGTCGACCGCGTATACTTGCGTGTGCGTTAGGGAGCAACAAGTTTTTGGCGCCGTTGCCGGGGACTTAAAAATCTGCTACTTTACCGACTTAAGCTTATATTTGTTATTTGTTCAAGTTTTACTTATTGGCTTACGTTGTTTGCGTTGACACAGGCTCTTCTATTGAATGCGGAGGTGTAGAAGCGCAAACAACCTTCTTCCTTTTGATTCAGAAAGTGAACAAACACTACACAGAGTAAGGAGGGAGATAGAAGCCAGAACTAGAATTAACAGAGAGTTGGACATTGTAGTTCAACCACAGCCAATTGAGATGGCGGGTAATGCGGAACGAGCGATGATTGAAGCCGCAAGACCTAATCTTGCCAACGTGACTCAGGCAATAGTCAAACCTGAAATCACGGGGCACTTTGAACTAAAACAATATATGGTGCAGCTGATCCAATCTACAGGGCGGTATGTGCGACTGTCTCATGAAGATTCACAGAGACATATTCAGAATTTTTTGGAAATCACGAATACTTATAATTATCCAAACGTTTCCAAAGATTATGTGAGGTTGACATTGTTTCCCTTTTCACTATTGGGGGAAGCAAAGGAATGGCTGCAAAAGGAGCCTGCAAATTCTATCTACATATTGGATGACCTGGCCAGAAAATTCCTAATTAAATTCCTTCCAACCAAAAAGACAAAGTCACTAAGAAGCCAGATTCTGGGATTCGGACAACGTGAAGGAGAAACTCTTCGGCAAGCATGGGAAAGATATAAGAAATTGCTTAGGGATTGTCCACATCATTGCCAGACGGATGAGGTTTTGGGGCATACTTTTGTTGACGGGCTAAATGAAGCTTCAAAAATGAATCTCGACTCAGCTTGTGGGGGCAGTTGCATGGCCAAGCCCTATAGTGAAATCCAACTACTGCTGAACAATTTCACGGACAATGATCATAATTGGCAAGGGGACGGTGACTCACATAGAGCAATTAAACCAAAGGGAGCTGGTTTGATTGAACTGGATGACCTCGCAGCTATGAGAGCAGAGATGGCAAAACTGGCCAATCAAATGAACAGAATGACGATGCAACAGGTGCAACCGAGACAACAGGTACAACAGATGTCATTGTGCTGTGAGATGTATGGTGACACCCATACAAGTGACATGTGCCCCACAAATCCGGAATCTATATATTATGTGGGACAACAGAACAGGGGGCCATTGAATCAAAATACACAATATGGGAACACCTACAATCCGAATTGGAGGAATCATCCCAACTTTTCCTAGGGTGGACATCAACAGAATCAGAATCATGTTAGACTGCAAGGGAATATAATCAACCGCAAAGGCAACCTCAACAGGTAGAAGATAATACAAATGAATTGTTGAAGCAGCTTGTGCAAGACAATAAACAGTTCAGAACAGAATACCAAACCCTCACCACAACAGTGAGGAATCTGGAGCGCCAATTGGGACAGCTGGCCGGGGCTCAAAATACTAGACCAACTGGAGCTCTACCTAGTGACACTGAAGCAAACCTGAGGGCGGCCCTTAATGTTGTATCATTGAGAAATGGAAGACAACTGGAAGAGGTAGAATCTAAAAAGAAGAAGCAGGTGACTTTTAATGAAAAGCCACCATAGAGGCAACAGCAGATAAAGCTAAGGAAACTGAGAAGCCGGCTGAAGAGGCAGGAGCTAAGCAACCCCCACAACTGGCTACAAGGCCACCACCTCCATTTCCACAGAGATTACAAAAACTGAGGGATAATGAGGCGTATAAAAAGTTCCTCGATATTTTGAAGCAGGTACAAATCAAAATTCCGTTGGTCGATATATTGCAAGAAGTGCCTAAATATGCAAAGTATATCAAGGATATTGTGGCTAATAAAAGGAGGTTGACTGAGTTTGAGACTGTGGCACTCACTGAGGAGTGTAGTTCTAAAATCCAAGGTAAGCTACCACAGAAATTGAAGGATCGGGGTAGCTTCACCATCCAAATTTCTTTTGGGAAACATGCCGTAGGAAGAGCTCTATGTGATCTTGGAGCAAGTATAAACTTGATGCCCTCAGTATTCCAACAGTTGGGGATGGGTGACGCACGCCCAACAACAGTCACCCTACAGTTAGCTGATCATTCCCTTGCTAGCCGGAGGGAGTGATTGAAGACGTACTGGTCCAAGTTGGCTCGTTCCTATTTCCTGCGGACTTTATCATCCTGGATTACGAGCCGGATCAGGAGGTCCCATTTATTTTGGGGCGTCCATTCTTAGCCACAGGCCGAGCAATTATTGATGTTTGCGAAGGAAAGATGACGATGAGAGTGGGTGACCAAGAAGAGGTTTTTAATGTTTATAAAGCGCTCAAGTTGCCAGCCCACTATGAAGAATTATCCATGATCTCTGTGGTCGAGGGTAATTCAACATCGTTAGTGCCCCATATGAGCCCTGAAGTTCCAAATTAACTAGCATTGATTGGGGAGGTGGAAAAGAGTAAAGATGGAATGATGGAAGAAGTTAAGCAAGTACTGGATAAATCCTGCAATTATGTCCAGAGGTTCAGAAAAGCAGAAAAGTTGGAAAGGCCTGTCACTCTGACCCTTCTTAGGCCATCTGTTGAGGAAGCTCAAAGGCTAGAAATCAAGCCAGATTGATAGCGAGAATCTGAGTCGTAACGCGACATTAAATCAGGCGCTTGTTGGGAGGCAACCCAATTTTTATCGCTTCCCTAGTTTAACTTCTTTATTTACTCTTTTAGACTAGATAGGGTAATACAAGGGTAATACAATTGATGTATAGGTGAAGAATTATTAGATGTAATGGTGTAGGACATGTAAAATGTATAAGGGTCAAGGAAAAAAACAATAAATTAAAAAAAAAAAATCGGCCAACCGCGCCCAGGCCAGCGCCCAGCGCTGCCTGGGGTGCTGCAGGCAGAGAGGTTTGCACCCCCAGTGCTATGAAGGGCGCGAGGCGCCAACTGGGGAAGGGGGTCCAGGATAATATGGCCCGTGACAACATTAGCAAAGATAAAAGCATAGGAAACTCCTCCACCACATCGCCGGTAACCCAAAAGCGCAAACAGGGAGTTTTCTTCTCACCCTGCTTTGTTTTACATGTTTGCATGCATCGAGGGCGATGCATTGTTTAATTGTGGGGTGGGAAAATACCTGTGTTGTGTGTGATTTAATATATATCATGTATGATTTAGTTTTATTTTGGTCTTTTTAATAGTTGTATTGTTATTAATTTTAGTGTATAAACTAATTTTTAGTGTAGAAACTGACAATTCTTGAAAATTTTCAGATTTTTCCCGACGATGGATCTTTTTCTTAAGGGATAAAAGTTTGATTAAAAACAACAAAAAGATTTTTAATTTTTAGTATAGTTAGGTAATATTCCTTGATTTTTCTTAAGGCACCGGTTCTTTTCCAAAGAAGTAGCTCGAACCGGGCGAATTAATTTCTTTTTAGGACTATTTTAGAAAGAAACTGAGTTATGTTGAGATACTTCTTGACATAGTAGATGCTGGTACAATAGGCTATGACACATGATCTATGTTCCCGTTTAGATGAATTGTAAACCTAAGAAAACAAGAAAACTGCCCAATTTGTGACACCCCTTCTCAGTTGTTGACTTGTATACCATATAGTGTAAATACTGCTTAATTGTCTCAATTATGTATGCTTGCTTGACTTGAAATTTGAACAGAACCTTCGTGATTGAGTCATGTGCAATGTGTGAGTGAGGTTTTTGATTCTCTGTGCTATCCTGTATAGTCTAGAACTTGCCCCGCGTGTTAATTGAAGCGAAATTGTAAGTTGGACTAATCTAAGAAATGATATAGGCATTTTCTTGTTTGATTATGGATGTTCCTGTCACATCGAATATCAAATTGTCCGTCGCTATCCCCTTTGAGCCTATAGGCCTTTTTCTTTGGTACCTACATTACAAGCCATTCCCTTATTTTGTTCTTGAATTAAAACTTATTTGAACTTTTACCTCCTAAGGCACTTAGTCGCTAAAAGAAGTAAGGGTAAGGTTTGGGGATTTTCTTGCTTGTGAGTCTAACCGTGAAAGGACCTGTCGGTGCATTGAAGTTGAAATTAAGAGTCACTAGCTGATGAGTAATTGTATGGAGTGTGAAATGAAAGAAAAAAAAACATAAAAAGAAAGAAAAACGAAAAAGGGAAAAAAGAACAGAGAAAGAAGAATGTTAGAAAAATGTTAGTGAAGAATATATAGAAAACACCTCCTATTGATTTGTGCTAGTGAAATGATAGAAGTGCTTAATTGAAAAAGGAAGGCTGTGTATATGAGCCAAGTGAAGTGATTGAAAAAGAAAAAGTGCTCGAGTTGTGATTGTAGTGTGTTAAGTGCTTAGGAGGACTAGTCACTATTACTAAATATATCCTACCCGTCCCTTAGCCTACATTACAACCTTAAAAGTCCTAATTGATCTTAGATTTGACTAACTTAAATTAGTAGAGATCTACACTACGGGCAAGCTTATGGTACTATCACGGGAAGCATATGAGTTCTTTGTGAGAGTGAGGGCATTTTGTTCAAATTGTGTGATATTATTAATCTATGTTCAATCTTAGGATTGTGGTAAGGGCACATGATTTCATGAACGATTGGTAATGTTGTAAATTATCTTGTTAGGTAAATATATGTATTGAGATTGCTTAATGGTTGCGAGTCGGCTCTTGAGGTTGGGTGGTGACATTTGGGTTGTTGAATTGTATTGAAGTATTATGCTTAAGTAGACTTTACGGGAAGAGTATGGATCAATTGTGTGTTCATTCTTACTTACCAGTGTTGATTATGTTCAAAAGTATGATTTGGTTAAAAAAGTCGAATGCTTCGTGATGATATAAAGTGTATGTAGTTGGGAAGTTGGTAAATAATCTCATTGCTCGAGGGCGAGCAAGAGTCTAAGTGTGGGGTGTTGATGTTTGCTGTGAAAGATATATATTTCTAAGTAAATCACCTCATATTTGGCTTTTGTTTTATGAAATTGGGATGTTAATTGCTACGATTCATGTTAAATTAAAGTATTTTTATGTGTAGGAATGAGTCGGAAGCAATTGGGGGCGAAACAAGCAAGAAATAAGCCAAAACGAGACAAAAGCGGGCGAAGGAGCATTGGGCGCCACAAGCAGCGCCTGGCGCCACCTGTGGCACTGGAGGCAGTGTGTTTTGGGAAGGTCATTGGAAGCAGCGCCCTGGTGGGCGCCTGGCACCAGCCAGGGCGCCGACGTCGGGAGCTCTCCTATTTCGTCTAGAAGTCTACTATTTTCAACCCTACCCCTTCCCAACACCTATATAAACACATCCAAACCCAAAAGGAACAGGGAGAAACTGATTTGGGAGACAAAAACACAACGGAACATCGAACGGAAGCATCGATTCTCAGTTCTTCATTCTTTCTAATATTTTTATAGTTTATTCAATACTCTATATTTTGATTGCTTTTATCATGAGTGGTTAATCACCCCTTGTTCTGGGGTTGTGATTAGCCATGAACATTGTTGTTCGAAGTTGACGATTTCTTGATTATAATTCATGATTATATGGTTGTTTCTTCAATTCTATGTTTAATTGCTTAATTGTATGGCCGGCAATTAGGTTCTATCAACTATCTATGCTATGTTTGGGAAAACTATGTTTAGATTAGAGAAGAATTGAAGAAAGCATGTTCTTAACCTTTAAGGGGGGCAGATTCGTGGTTAGGATAGGAATATACTTAATCAGCATGCTTAATTAAATATCGTGTTTTTATTGTGTTCCTTGATAGATTGATTCCATAGGAATATAGGTGTTAATCTATTGAGAATAGACGAATAGTACTTCGGAAGAAGGCTATGAGAACGTTTATCGATTAATTAGCAACCATAAGTGAATTATATGAAAGGGAAAGTTAATTAGAACACAATAGGATTGGTGAAATAATCACAACCCTGGAATATTTGTCTCTATTGATTAAATAACACTTAATTTATTCTTTGATAATCTAGTTATAATTTAGAGTTGTAGTTTAGAATAATCAAGATATTGAACTCGAATTTTTGCTTGCTTGAATAACAATATTAGTACGTTAGTAAGTAGTTGAATTAAGTCCCTGTGGGTACGATAACCTAGACTCAAAATCCTATATTACTTGTCGACCGCGTATACTTGCGTGTGCGTTAGGGAGCAACAACAGATTAAAAAGTGGTACAAATATAGGGTACGACTGCAAATGCTCTTAGTGATTTCTAGGACCATGCACGGCCGCGTCAGACTTGATTCACCCATGAGTAGCCCAAAATCAAGTTTGACGCACTTGGGCTGTCTCTGAACGACTTAAGTTAACTTTAGCCCAGTTGAGAATCAACTAAAATGGCAAGAAGAAAAAATAGATTTTAAACCCAACAAACTTAATAACTTACTCAACTCAAATAATTTAAATGATTAGGGAAATATTTGGCATGCTAGATGTATGTTTGGGCCGAGAGAGGGGAATGAATAATAGAATATCTTATACTTGTGAAAAACAAACCAAATACGGTCAAACGATTTTAAATAAGTAAACTAAGCAAGCATGTAGGCTAACAAATATAATATCTAAATAACTAATTAAGTCGATTATAACACACTAAAACCAATCCTAATAAAACCATGGGACTCGGGGTGCCTAACACCTTTGCCCGGCCAACAGAAATTCTCATTTATATTTTTATTTTCGCGGACCACAAATAAAGAGTCAAATGTTTTTAAATACATGTGATCTGGAATGCCAAATTTAATTTCAAGTGACGACTCCAATGATAAATAATTTTTTTTAAAGTATCACTTTAATTAAAAAAAATACTTTAATCCTTTCGACAAATAAAAAAATTATGTGGGATTAAAAAAAGGGATGTGATATCTCTTGGCTTTAACTTTTCCATAAAACTACCAATTGAAGTGGAAAACAACTGATGAAACGGAAATCAACTTTTCTCACGTGAATTTATATAGAATAGGAGAAACAAAAGCATTATATTAAGATAAGTGGCATAACCACAAAAAGACAAATGACATTGTTAAGACAGAATAAACTACTTTTCTAACTAATAAACTTTTTGAATTTTAAACTTTGAACTAATTGGTTACTCTACTTGAATTAATAAATATAGATATAATATAATTATCTAGAAAAATGAAAATATAAAAATAAATAAACTATTCATTCAAATTGGGGAGTAGTTTTATGTTGGATTTCTAAAATTATTCTAAAATAAAAAATATTACAAAAAATAAATAACTATAAATTTAAATTTGGGAGTAATTTCTTCCTAGTATAGTAATGTACACACACACTTGCCTTATACTTTAAATAATTTTTTTTAAAGTATCACTTTAATTAAAAAAATTGCTTTAATCCTTTCAACAAATAAAAAAATTATGTGGGATTAAAAAAAGGGATGTGATATCTCTTGGCTTTAACTTTTCCATAAAACTACCAATTGAAGTGGAAAACAGCTATGAAACAGAAATCAACTTTTCTCACGTGAATTTATATAGAATAGGAGAAACAAAAGCATTATATTAAGATAAGTGGCATAACCACAAAAAGACAAATGACATTGTTAAGACAGAATAAACTACTTTTCTAACTAATAGACTTTTTGAATTTTAAATTTTGAACTAATTGGTTACTCTACTTGAATTAATAAATATAAATATCATATAATTATCTATTAATGAAAATATAAAAAATAAATAAACTATTCATTCAAATTGGGGAGTAGTTTCATGTTGGGTTTCTAAAATTATTTTAAAATAAAAAATATTACAAAAAATAAATAACTATAAATTTAAATTTGGGAGTAATTTCTTCCTAGTATAGTAATGTACACACACACTTACCTTACATGTAAAAAGAGAAGTAAATAATTATATGATGTAGTAGCATAACCAAAGACGACAAGTGTATATTTTTAGGACAAAGTTAGAAATTTTAAATTTTTTTTTAAAAATAAATAAATAAATAAATAAAAGGTTGCCAATTTAAATTGGGGAATAGTTTCAAGTTGTAGTTTTAAAATTATTATAAAATATAAAAATAAAAATAAAGAAATAAAAGCTTTCAATTAAGATTTGGGACTAGTTTCTGTCACGACCCAATTCCATACTGGGTCGAGACTGCACCTACACCCGCCATTAGGTAAGCACATAAGCGAAGCTACTATTTATTTATCCCTTTTTAACGTATTTTTAACTATACTAAATTTCATGCAACTTTGACAAGTCTTTTTAAACAAAATATCAACATAATAAGTACATAGTCTGCGGTGATCAAAATGACAAGTACAACAGTACATAAGTGCTACAAATCCCCAAATCCCGGCATCACAAGTACATGAGCAGTCTTGAGAATATAAAAAACTACTAAAAACTATTATCTGAAAGTAATAGACAGGAATAGTAAAGAAGATGGAAGGAGACCCCGGTGCTGCAGATCGTAGCAAGGCAAGCAGCTCAGCCCAAAGTCTCCATAATGACCGGCTACGCGCCCGCGTGACCACTGGTGGAACCTGTCTCAATACCTGCAGATCACTGCAGAAATGTAGCGTGAGTACGAAGAACAACGCGTACCCAGTAAGTATCTAATCTAACCTCAAAGAAGCAGTGACTAGGGGTCGACTTGACATTTACTGGAGGTCAATAATAACAATGAAAGTGCATAACGTAGACATGTTGAGCATACAACAAGTATCAATGAGACAAATAAAAGCAGCTATAATAAATACAACAGGAATCCGTAACACATCATCATTATCTCATAACTGGCTCAATTATATCCAAACAAGAATCCGTTTTGATTATTTAGCACGAAGTTGCCGAGGCGAGCGGCCCGATCCCATAAAAGTAGTGTTACCATCATATTGTCGAGGCGAACAGCTCGATCCCATAAGAGTGGTGTTACCATACTGCCTTAGAGTAGTGTTACCATCATACTACCGAGGTGAACAGCCCAATCCAATAAGAGTGGTGTTACCATATTGCCGAAGCGAACGGCTCCATCCCACTATAGTAGAGAAGTTTATCTCGCTCGCGGAAGTACTTGCAACGCGAGAGGATATGGATTTTTCATAGTTATTCAGTGTTCCTCAATTTTCCAAAATAAGAAGAATAAGTCGATAATTGCAACTTTAAAATCCCTAGTCTCGGCTCTATTCAAGACAGCTAATACGCATGATAAACACAACAATACAATTAAAGGCATGATGTGGGTCTAAGTGAACCCGGACATATCATGGAACATAGTCACGCACGGACTCTCGTCACCTTGTGCGTACGTAGCTCCGCACACAACTAATACACTAAAAAATACACCTAAGGGGATGAGTTCCCTCTTACAAGGTTAGGCAAGAGACTTACCTCGTTTCCAAACTCACTTCCGGTCCAATTTTGTGGTCAAATCTCATTTTTACCAAAAATCCGCGTAATTAACCTGAAAATGAGTGGGAGTTACTTACCTTATAATGTTGATGAAGACCCCCCTCTAAAGTTCTCTCAAAATCTCCTAAAACTAAATATAATGTGAGGGAAATGGCCTAAGTCTCGAATTAAAAAGTCCTCACTGCCCAGCGATTTCTGCTTCTGCGGACCTTGGGTCGCACCTGTGATGCTGCACCTGCGGAAAATCCATCGCATGTGTGGTCCTCGCCCAGCTTGGCCAAGTCCGCTTCTGCGGAGAAGCATGCACACCTGCGCATCCGCTTCTGCGGAGCTGGTCTGCATCTGCACACTCGCGCCTGCGGAGAAACGCCGGCTCTTGCGAACCCGGGTCTCCTTGGCCCAGCCCGCACCTACGACCATCTTCCTCGCACCTACGAGCTCGCAGGTGCGCTGGGTGGGCCTCTTCTATGAGGTCACACCTACGGCCAAAACCTCAGGTGCGAACGCACCAGAACTGGAGCACCAACAGTTCCCCCAAGTCCAATTCCGAGTACGATTCCAATCCGTTTTGCATCCGGGGCCCCCCAGACACTGTCCAATTACACGCACACATCCAACAACATTAGACGAACCCGCTCGCATAATCGAAACACCAAAGTAACATGTAAAAGTATGAATCGGACGCCAAAACGCATGAATCAAATCATGAAACTGATAAACTTCTAAAAACACTTCCGCACGTCCGATTCTTATCAAATCAACTCGGAATGAAGCCAAATTTTGCGTGCAAGTAATAAATCGCCATACAGAACGATCCCAATATCGGAATCTCAAATGGACCTCGATAACACCAAAGTCTACTCCAAACCAAACTTTAAAAACTTGGAAAACTTTCAATGCGCCAACTTTGAATATTAAGTGCCGAAATGCTCCCGGGTCTTCCGAAACCCGATCCGAACACACGCCGAAGTCCAAAATCATCATACCAACCTATTGAGACTGTCAAATCCCAGTTTTGAGGTTGTTTACTCAAAATGTTAATTCAAGTCAAACTTGACCATTATAGGCTACTATTAAGTAACTAAGTGTTCGATTTTAGCCCGAACCCTTCCAAACCCGCATCCCCGCAGGTCATAAAACAGTAAAAGCACATACGGGGAGTCTACCCCTCCACTGGACCTTCACCGCAGCAATTTTCTTGGACCTCAACGGGCGAACATGCCTGTCAATAATGGCAACTGACTCCTCTTCATAAATAAATCTCTCATCTAGCTGAACCGTGTTATAATCTAGCACGTGCGACTTGTCGGCATGATACCTCCAGAGAATAGACATATGGAAGACTAAATGAACTCCTGATAGACTGGGAGGCAAAGAAAGCTCATAAGTAACCTCCCCAACTCGCCGCAACACCTCAAATGGGCCAATAAACCGTAGGATCAGCTTGCCTTTCTTCCTGAACCTCATTATCCCCTTCATCAGCAAAACTTTCAAGAGAACCGCTTCGCCCATCATAAATGATAGATCACGCGCCTTCTGATCTGCTTAACTCTTCTGGACTATGTTGTGCAAAGTCGCTCCTGAATCAACTTTACCTTTTCCAAGGCATTTCTCACCAAATCAGCACCATATACCTTAGCCTCGCCGGGCTCAAACCGTCCGATGGGCGAACGACATCGCCGACCATATAAAGCCTCAAATGGAGCCATCTCGATGCTGGACTGATAACTCTTGTTGTAAACAAACTCAGCCAAGGACAAGACTCTATCCCACTGACCTTTGAAGTCAATGACACTTGCTCTGAGCATATCCTCCAGAATCTAAATTGTCCGCTCTGATTGCCCGTCGGTCTGCAGATGAAAGGCTGTGCTGAGCTCTACCTGGGTACCCAACTCACTCTGAACTGCTCTCCATAAGTGCGAAGTGAACTTAGGCCCCTATCTGAAATGAAGAAATAGGCACGCCATGCAACCGAACAATCTCCTGAATGTAATTCTGGTCCAATCTCTCTGAAGAATACGTACTCACAACCCGAATAAAGTGTACGACTTAGTCAACCTATCGACACTGACCTAAACTGCATCACACTTCCTCAAAGTCTGTGGCAACCCAACTACGAAGTCCATGGTAATTTGCTCCTATTTGCACTCAGGTATGCCCATCTGCTGAAGTAGGCCACCCGGCCTCCGGTGCTCATACTTAACCAGCTGAAAATTTAGGCACCTCGCTACATACTCAACTATGTCCTTCTTCATCCGCTGCCACCAATAATGCTGCCTCAGGTCGCGATACATCTTCATAGCACCTGGATGAATTGAATACTGAGAACTGTGTGCCTCCTCTAGAATCTTCTCCCTCAAACAATCAACATTAGGAACACATAGGCAACCCTGGAGCCATTGAACACCATCATCACTGATAGTAACCTCCTTAGCATCACCCTGTTGTACCGTCTCCCTGAGAACCAACAAGTGCGGATCATTGTACTAATAGCCTTGATCCGCTCAAGTAATAAAGACTGAGCCACTACACACGCAAGAACTCGACTAGGCTCACAATTATCAAACCTCACAAGTCAGTTAGCGAAGGACTGAATGTCCAAAGCCAATGGCCTCTCCTCTGCTGAAATGAATGCCAAACTCCCCATACTCTCAGCCTTTCTTCTCAAGGCATCCGCAACCACAATAGCCTTGACCGGATGGTCAAGTATGGTAATATCGTAGTCCTTTAGTAACTCAAGCCACCTACCTCAAATTGAGATCCCCCTGCTTGAACAAATGTTGCAAACTGTGATGATCGGTGTAAACCTCACAGGACACCCCGTAAAGATAATGCCTCCAGATCTTAAGAGCATGAAATATCGTAGCCAACTCCAAATCATGTATAGGGTAATTTTTCTCTTGGGGCTTCAGCTAAAGTGAAGCATATGCAATAACTCGCCTCTCCTGCATCAATACACAACCCAGACCAACGCGTGAAGCATTGCAACATGCAATATACATCCCTGAACCGGAAGGCAACATTAAAACTAGTAATGTAGTCAAAGTTGTCTTGAGCTTCTGAAAGCTCGCCTCGCAATCATCGGACCACCTGAACAGAGCACCCTTCTAGGTCAATCTATTCAAAGATGCTGCAATAGATGAGAAGCCCCCTACAAACCGGCCATAGTAACTTGCTAGCCTTAGGAAACATCTGATCTCGGTCGCTGCGGTAGGACAAGGCCAGCTCAGGACTGCCTCGATCTTCCTCTGATCTACCTTAATACCCTCGCCTAATACAACATGCCCTAAGAATGCCACATAATCTAACCAGAACTCACACTTGGAGAACTTAGCATATAACTTATGTTCCCGCTAGGTCTGGAGCACAACTCTCAAATGTTGCTCGTGCTCCTCCATGCCATGCGAGTAGATCAATATGTCATCAATGAAGACAATGACAAAAGAATCAAGATACGACCTAAACACTTGGTTCATCAAATCCATAAACGCTGCCGGGCGTTAGTCAAACCAGAGGACATCACCAAAAACTCATAGTGGTCATATCTATTCCCGAAGGCTGTCTTTAGAACATCCGAAGCATGAATCTTCAGCTGATGATACCCAAATCTCAATTAGATCTTAGAGAACACCCTGGAACCCTACAACTAGTTAAATCAATCATCAATATGCGGCAACGAGTACTTGTTTTTAATGGTATCATTGTTCAACTGGCGGTAATCAATGCACATCGGCATAGTCTCATCCTTTTTCTTCACGAACAACACCGGTGCACCCCAAGGCGACACATTCGGTCTAACAAACCCTTTGCTAGCAACTCCTCAAGATGTTCCTTCAACTCTTTCCACTCTTTTGGAGCCATGTGGTACGGTGGGATAGAGGTAGGCTGGGTACCTGGAGCCAAATCAATACAGAAATCGATATCACACATGCTTGGGAGATCAGAAGGAAATACATTGGAGAACTCCCGCACCATGGACACTGAATCAATCGTCGGAGTCTCTGCAGTAGTATCCCAAACATAAGCTATATAAGCCAAACAACCCTTCTTGACCATGTGTCGAGCCTTCAAGAAAGAGATAAGCCGACTAGATGCACTAGCAGATAAAACCTTCCACTCAAATCTAGGCAAGTCTGGTATCGCCAAGGTAATAGTCTTGGCATGGCAATCGAGGACGACATGATATGGAGACAACCAGCCCATGCCCAAGATGACCTCGAAGTCGATCATATCGAGCAACAGAAGATCCACTCTAGTCAATAACCACAGAAAGTCACAATACAGGGTCGGTAAATCCGATCCACAACAACAGAATCGCTCACTGGGGTGAATACATATAAAGGAGTACCCACGAACTTGCGAGCAACACCCAGAAAATGAGCAAACAAAGATGAAACATATGAATACGTAGACACTGGATCAAATAGTACCGTAGCACCCCTACCGCAAACTAAAATAATACCTGTGATCACGGTATATGAGGTTACTACATCGGGTCTGACTGAAAAGGCATAGAACCGAGCTAGAGCACCACATGACTGGCCTCCACATCTAGGATGGCCCCTACCCACCGAACCTTCGCCTATGGGTGGCCGGACGGCTGGTGCGGCAGCTAGTGCGGTAATAATGGGCCGATAGTCCTGCTGCTCAGCCTTGCCCGAAAGTCTGGGATAAACCCTCTTCACGTGGACAAGATCCCCGTACTCAAAACAATCCCTCGGAACGGTGGACTGCTGACCTGAAGTCTAACACTGATGGCCTGAATACCCATTGGAGGAACCCTGAATAGCTGGCGGGCGGTAAGTACTGTCTGGTATGGCACTGAAATAGGGTCGTGCTGGAGCACCCCGAGCAGGCAGTGGTGCTGACTGCATGGGCCTGCTGGGCTAACCCCTCATGAACTGACCTTTGCCCTCAGGTGAGGCGCCACTAAATCCTCCAAACTATTGGGGCCGCTTGTTCCTTGGCTCAAACTCTCCACTGCGGTTGCGAATATGCTCGATCCTCCGAGCTATATCCAAAACCTGTAGAAAAGAAGTCCCCATCTCTACCTCACGGGCCATAGGTGCCAGAATCTCAGGGGTCAGACCTGCAATGAATCTCCGAACCCTCTCTGAATCTGTGGAGAGTATAACGGCTTCATGATGAGACAAGTCAGTGAACCTCGCCTCATAGTCGATGACCAACATGTGACCCTGACGGAGTATCTCAAACTGACCTCGAAGCTCCTCTCTCTCGGAAGGCGGTATATACTTCTCCAAGAACAGATGTGTGAACTGATCCCAAGTCAACGGAGGTGAACCTGCTGGCCTGCTAAGATGATACGCCTGCCACCATCAACGAGCCTTGCCCTTAAACTGAAAAGTAGCAAAATCCACCTTGTTGGACTCCAATATCCCCATGTTCCGGAGCCTATCCTTGCACCGGTCAATGCAATCCTAGGGGTCCTTCGATCGCTCACCCTCAAAGGTAGGGGTCCAAAGCCTAGTCCATCTATCCAACCGCTTCTGCTGATCATCGGTCACAACTGGTACAGCCTCTAGCATAGCCGGTACAACAGGCTGGGCTCCGCCCGCAGGTAGTGTACCTAGGGTTTGATAAACGGCAGTGGCATACCCTAGAGCCTGAGAGGTAGGGGTCTGTGCTCCCCCTCCTACCTGAGATGTGATAGGGTCCGCTGGAAATAAACCAGCCCGCGTCATAGAGTCCATGAACTGCAGCAAACGGCTCATGACCTCTTGGAATCCCGGTGCATTCATGAAATCAGCTAGGGTTGGCACAGCTGCAGGTGCCTCATCCTGCTCCTCAACAACAGGATCCTCCACTGGATCCACTGATGGTGCAACAGGAGTAACCCTAGGGCGCTCTCATCCCCTGACTGGAGCTAGAGCCCTCCCCCGACCTCTGCCTCGGCCTCTAGCAACAGGGGGAGCAGCCCCTCGATCGCCTGGTACATTCGCTGCACGCATTCTCACCATGTGTGAGAGATCAATAGAAAGACACTTAGTATAATATCAACTACACGATAGGAGATGAAGGAAGAAAAGTTTCCTAACACCCTATAGCCCTCTCGAAGATAAGCACGGACGTCTTTGTACCGATCTACGAGACTCTACTAGGTCTGCTCATGACTCGTGAGACCTGTGTGAACCTTAAGCTCTTATACCAAGCTGTCATGGCCAATTCCTTAGTAGGTCGAGACAGCAACTAACGCCGCCCTTAGGCAAGCTCATAAATGAAGCTACTATTTTTTTTAATCCATTTTTAACATATTTTAACTACACTGAACTTCATGCAACTGTGAAAAGTCTTTTTAAACAAAATATCAACATAATAAGCACATAGTTTGCGGTGATCAAAATGACAAGTACAGCGGTACATAAGTGCTACAAATCCCCAAAACCCTGCGTCATAAGTACATGAACAATCTAGAGAATATACAAAACTACTTAAAATTGTTGTCCGAAAGTAACAAACAAGAATAGTAAATAAGATGGAAGGAGACTCCGGTGTTGTGGATCATAGCAAGGCAAGCAGCTCACCACTTTGTCTCCGTAATGACCAGCTATGCGCCCACGTGACCACTGGTGGAACCGTCTCAGTACCTGCACATCACTGCAGAAGTGTAGCGTGAGTACGAAGAACAACGCGTACCCAGTAAGTTCTAATCTTACCTCGAAGAAGCAGTGATGAGGGGTCAACTTGACACTTACTGGAGGTCAATAATAACAATGAAAGTGCATAAAGTAGACATGTTGAACATGCAACAAGTATCAATGAGACAAATAAAGGCAGCTACAATAACTACAACAGGAATCTGTAACACATCACCATTATCTCATAACTGGTCGTGAAGACCATAACTTAATTATATCCAAATTAGAACTCATTTCGATTATTTAGCACGAAGTTGTCGAGGCGAACGACCCGATCCCAAAAGAATAGTAGTACTCAGTACTACCGAGACGAACAACCTGATCCCATAAGAGTAGTGTTATCATCATGCTACCGAGGCGAACAGTCCGATCCCATAAGAGTGGTGTTACCATACTGCCGAGGAGAACGGCCCGATCCCATTAGAGTAGTGTTACTATCATAAAACCAAGGCGAAAGGCCCGATCCAATAAAAGTGGTATTACCATACTGTCGAGACAAATGACCTGATCCTACTAGAGTAGAGAAGTTTAGCTCGCTCTCGGAAGTACTTGTGACACGAGAGGACATGGGTTTTTCATAGTTATTCACTATTACTCAATTATCCAAAATAAGAAGAATAAGTCGATAATTGCAACTTTAAAATCCCTAGTCTCAGCTCTATTCAAGACAGTTAATATGCATGATAAACATAATAATACAATTAAAGGCATGATGTGGGTCTAAGTCTACCCGGACATATCATTGAATATAGCTACGCACAGACTCTCATCACCTAGTGCTTACGTAGCTCCCCGCACAAGTAATACACAACAAGATACACCTAAGGGGATGAGTTCCCTCAGAAAACAACTCTTGTTTTTCCCCACTAATGCCCCGCATGGCGCGTCACCCCATGCGATGCGCCTGTGCAATTTTTGTAGAGTGACAATCCTATTTTGGCTAGGAGAAGGTAATTTCATTTGGGCCCGACATTACTTGGTATAAATACATGGAAAACCGTTATTTTCTGGACTTTGGACACATATTCGACCTAAGGAAGCTAAAGACGAGTTGGAAGAACACGAGTACAAGGTTTTCATCATTCCTTCCTCACTCAAGACACTAATTTGGATTGAATTTATGTTTTCCTATACTTTAACTTTATTAGTGATGAATTGCTTCATATCTATGGAGTAGTTCTCTTTAGAGTATGGTGGATTTGGTGTATTGATGATTGTTTGTGGATTATAACTCTAGTTTTATGCATTGAAGCACTTTTGGATGATTTAATTATTGCATCTATATTCACTGGTTCATGTAATCGATAGAGGCATAACTTGTGATATCTTTACATTATACTGTTGGTTGAGTTCATTAATTCTTCTTAGTAATCAAAAGAGGCTAGTTGAATTACTGATTAAACCTAGTTAGGAGAATAATTGAAAGAGGTTTTCCTAAAGACCAATCCACTACGCATTCTTGCATATCTTCACGTGCTTAAATTGGTTCATCTTGTGAGGTTAAGACTTAATCGAGAGAGGAGCTTTTGCTGAACGTTTGAACTAATAATTGAGTGAACTCGAGAGACTCACTTAAACATTAGAAGTGAATTATCTAGAGTTAGATCCAAACAATTATCTTGCACATATCCTATCAACCCTTATTTTCTCCCATTGATAACTTCTTTACATATCTTTGTTTCGATTGTCATTAGTTAATAGCTTTAGATTCTTAGTTAATTTTAGTTAAAAATCATGTAAATCTCGGTTATTGATTCCCATGGATATCACTCAATCTAGAAACTACGAAAATAGTGTTTAACCCAATCCCTGTGGATACAATATTATACTATACTATCTTTAACTAGCGAGCATAATTTAAGTGTATGTTTCGAGCTCGTCAAATTTTGGCGATGTTGCCGGGGATTGGCAATCAGTAGTGTTTGAAATAGTTTGTAGTGCTAAGTCAGGAATTTTTATTTTTATTTTTGTTTTTTCCTTTTTAACTTTGGTGTTCTTTGACTACGCGCAATATACAAGTTAAGATTGGTGCATGACTCGAACTTTTGCAAAGGAAGTGCTACCATACAAGTCAGGAATCGAAAACAATTGCGGCAGCTGAGGAAGGAAAGAAATCTCATCGAGACATCAAAAAAGGTTGGCAATCCTCAACCAAAGAACTTAAAGGCTGGAAACGGTAAGGATAATGTAGATTTGGCTGCGAGAAAAGCAGCCCAATGAAGAGGACAAGCTGCACGGGATGCTGAGGAAGCAGCTATTAGAGATGCACAGATTATCGATGAAGAAGAGAGGGGTCGTAGAATTGCTCAAAATCAACCCTTGGGTGCAAACCAGTTCGGAAATATAGCTCCCATGCCTGGGAGACCACTTGGCGGTTATGCTAGGCTGGTCTATAACATAGGATTATTAAGTGTTAGACCAACCCCAATTGCAGCAAACAATTTCGAGTTAAAGCAAGGGTTTCTTCAAACCCTTCAGAATTGTTGTGTCTTCAGAGGGAAGCCAAACAAAGATGCAAATACATATCTAATGGACTTCTAGGAGATTATGAACACCTTTCAGTATAATGGTGTGTCAAAAGATGCAGTGTATTTAAGGGGATTCCCCTTCACACTCAGAGATGATACTAAGCAGTGGCTTTGAAGCTTGCCCACGGCATCAATTAGAACTTGGGAGGAGATGACCAAAAAGTTTCTAGATAAATATTTCTCCTCAGCTAAGACGGGCAATTTTAGAAGAGAAATCCATAACTTCTACCAGAAAGATACTGAAATTGTTTTTGAAGCATAGGAGAGGTTTAATGAGTTTGTTCGAAAGTGTCAACATAGCGGAATTGAACTCTGAATGCAACTCTAGGACTTTTGGGATGGATTGACATCAGGCTCGTGTAGAACATTGAGCAATGCAGCTGGAGGCCCGTTGATGAAGAAGACTCTAGAGGAGATAGTTATAATTCTTTATGAGTTATCTGAAGATGCAAATTAGTGGCCCTCTGAGAGTGCTGAAAGAAGAAGATCAATTGGTGTTCACCAGGTTGATGCTAACACATCTGTGCAGGTACAACTGGATGCTATGGCTAAAGAAATAAGGAAGCTGACCTTAGCCTCAATACAAAATGAGCCTCATGCAGCTTGTGATATATGTGGAAGAGGGCACCCTACCCATGAGTGTCAAGCCGCAACTGAGGAAGTAAATGTTGTGGGGAACTACAATTTTAATGCAATGGGTCAGAGGCACCCTAGTTTTTCATGGAGTTCACCTGGAGGTATTGCGAATGCTTGGCAACAAAATAACTCTAGACCATAGGGACAAGGAGCTCTGACATACCAAAATCAGTAGAGATAGTAATTTCAGCCTCAACAGCCCATTCAGCCTGGTCTAGAGGATCTAATAAAGGCTTTCATTATCAAGACAGATGAGAGGCTGGATGCTCATGGAGCAGCTATCAAATAATTGGGCACTGGTCTTCGAAACCTGAAGAGACAAGTGGGACATATTGCAACAATATTATCTGAGAGGGTTCTAGGCACTCTCCCCGCTGACACTGAAAAGAATCCCAAAGAAATAGTGAATGTTGTAACTCTGAGAAGTGGGCAAGTGTTGATAGATCCTACTCCGATCCAAAAGGATGTGATAATTGAAGAAGAAAGTAGGGAGTAGCTCAAAAATGTTGATGACGAGGAAGAAAATTAAGAAGGGAGGAATATGAGGAGAGCAAACATATGCCTGTTTTACCTTTCCCTCAAAAGCAAAGTAGAGAAAAGCTGGACAAGCAGTTTGGGAGATTTCTGGATGTGCTGAAACAGGTTAATGTGAATTTGCCATTCACAGAGGTGCTCTCACAAATGTCTGCTTATGCCAAATTCTTGAAGGAAATTCTAACAAAGAAGAGGAAGATAGAGGAGACCTCGATGGTGAAGCTCACATAGCATTGCAGCGCAATGATGCAAAACAAACTTCCACAAAAGTGTGAAGATTTAGGGAGTTTTACTATACCTTGTTCTTTAGGCTCTGTTAATTTTGATAAGTCTTTATGTGATTCTGGTGCCTCTATTAACTTAATGCCTCTATCTATTTACAGGAAATTTGAGAAGGAGATTGGAGAGATAAGGTCGGTGCCAATATCGTTCTAGCTGACAGACCAAATGACTTTAATACCCAAGGGGATAGTGGAAGATATGTTAGTTCGGGTGGATAAGTTTTTATTTCCTTTAGATTTAATAGTGGTAAAAATTGAGGAAAACAAGAAGCTCCCCCTTATCCTAGGAAGACCATTCTTAGCAACGGGTAAAGCAATATTGACTATGCACGAGAGGAACCTCATGCTTAGAGTAGGTGAGGAGACGGTGACATTTGATATAAATATAGAAAAGGGGATGCTAAAAGAAAAACTAGCTGCAAATGTCGAGTGAAAAGTGAAGGGCTTAAAAGAGAAGGCTGCAATGAGGGAGAAAAATAAGTGTGGGGTGTACCCTAAGAAGGCTGAGAAGAAGATATCGTCATGGATGTGTGCATTAGTTCGAAGGCGAGGAATTGGAGCCCGACTTCAACTCAGACCCTGACTAGATGTTCAGGGAAGTTCGTCTACCTTATGCTTTTTAACTGTGGGTTATGGGGACATGCCACAACTTAAAGTGTGGCGTGGGGGATAATTGTATGTTGTATGTATATGTGTTAGTTTTGTTAGTTGTAGTAGTTGGAAAATTGAAAAAAAAAATAATTTTCTTTTGTAGCTAGTGTAATAATTCCCCCTTGGTTTTTGTTTGTGCCGCGATTCTTTTCCAAGGGTTTTGTTAGAACCGGGTGTAGTTAGTTTTTATTTTTGTTAGGAGTAGAAAACCTTGTGCTATGATTTGAATGGAAGGCGATATCTCTTGACTTTATTACACGTTGAGAATAATTAGTCCTTCCGTTGTGACGCATAGGCTAAGTTTTCGACATTTGCATAAGTAGCTTAAATTGTATGATTTTAACTTCGCTTAAGTGCTTTGACTAGAGTGTCTTGATAGTCCAATTTTGAGTGAGTTATGTGCCATGTGGGTGTGATGTTTTGTGTATTCTTTGCATTGCATTGGATGACTAAAACTTGCCCCATGTGTTTGCAAAGCAAAATGGTAATTTTATTCGGTCTTGGAAGGGATATAGGCATTTGTTTGTTGAGCCAGTTATAAGCTTATGCCCACCTAATTTTTATATATCTTAGTAAACCTCATTGAGCTGGTAATCCTGTTTCGTTGGCAACCACATTACAAACCTTACCCATTTGTTTGAATTGACCACCTATTTGAAACATTTACCTCTCGTGAGTACTTGAATTTGTTATGAACTTTGTAAAAGTTGAAGGGTGGGGTGGTTGGTTTGGCTTTTGAATGGAACTATTGAAATAAGGAGAAAGGCGCATTGCTTTGAAAAATAAAGAGCCACTTAACTTGAAAAAAAAAAAGAGAAAAAAATGTTGTGTTGTTGTGCAAAATGTTCCTTGATAGTGGTGACTCTTGATGTAATTGTGCTTAAAGAAGTAGAGAGGTTATGTAGGTTGATGTGAAGGTGGAGTTATGGTTTGACTTAAGTGTGGGGTTTTGAATAATGAAATGTATGTATTAAAGTGCTTAGGGAGGTGTAGTAACGCTTATATCCAAATGTATCCTACCCATCCCACAGCCTACTTTACAACCAAATAAATTCCTACTTGATCCTGGACTGAATGAGCTTAATTAGTAGAGTAGTACACTACGGGCAAACCTATGGTACGTCTTTTGTGGCATATGACTTCTGAGAGTGAGTGAATTCTTTCTATCTTGAGTTCCTAATTGTTCTCAGATTTCATTGTGTGTGGAACTACTCTCTATTGTTGTGGAAGGGCACTTAATTCAAGAAGGAAAGGTAATGCTTGACCTCCGTGTTAGAGTAAGTGAGTGGGTTGTAAATAATGCATGGTTCTTTTGAGTCAAATCTTGGGGCTAGGATGTTACGATATTGTGCTTAATCTGTTTCAACTATTCTTGGTGTAAGGACTTATAAGAGTTGTTGAAAAAGCTCGTGTTTATTTGAAGTGTAGTTTGATTACTCGAGGACGAGCTGTAATGACTTGATCAGTCGTTTTGTTTCCTAAATCCCCATTCCTCTAAATAAAACTCAGTGTTTGTGCTTTTTACTTTTTTATGACTTGCAGGGATGGTTAGTTCGGGATTTGGAACGGTTCGGGTTGAAATCAGAACACTTGGTTCCTTAGTTTGGCTTTAAAGGGCTAAGTTTGACTTTGGTCAACATTTTCAGTAACGACCTCGGAACAGGGATTTGTCGGTTCCAATAGGTTCGCATAATGATTTTAGACTTGGGCGTATGTTCGGATCGGGTTTTGGATGACCCGAGAGCATTTCAGTGCTTAATGTTGAAAGTTGGCTTATTGAAGGTTTTAAAAGTTTTTTAAATTTGGTTTGGAGTAGGTTTTGGTGTTATTGAGGTCTGTTTGGGATTCCAAGCCTGGAAATAGTTCCTTATGATAATTTACGACTTGCACGTAAAATTTGGTATCATTCCGAGTAGTTTAGGTATAATTCGACTTTCGGAGCAAGTTGGAAGAACTTGAAGTTCATAAAGTTGATTCGATTTGGTTTGAGGTGCGATTCTTAGTTTTGGTGTTGTTTTCCATATACAAAGGGTTCGAGCAAGTTTGTCTCATGTTTACAAACTTGTTGGTATGTTTGGACGAGGGCTGGGGGGCGTCGGGTGCAATCCAGACGATGCACGGATTGATTTAGAGCTCAAAGGGCTGTTGGTGCACCAGTTCTGGTGTGGCCGCACCTGCGAGCTTTTGGCCGTAGGTACGAGCCCACACATGCGAGCTCTTGGCTATAGAAGCAGCTTTAGGCAATTGGCCAGTGGTCCGCAGAAGGGAGAAGCACGCGCAGAAGCGGCCTCGCTTTTGAGATGAGTAGGCCGCAGGTGCGAGGGGGGCCGCAGATGCGCTTCACGATCCGAAGAAGCAGGATCCCGTCCGCAGAAGTGACGCCAGCCAGCTTAGGCATTTCTGCAGAAGGAGACTTTGTTCCGCAGAAGCCGCAAATGCGGCTCTGTGACCGCAGATGCGGAAGTCCTAGAGGCAGAAGGATTCATTTATTATGGGCTTAAGCCATTTCTAACCTATTTCTCTCACTTCTTGGGCGATTTTGGAGCTTCTTATAGAGGGGTTTTCACCTAACTATTGGAGGTAAGTAATTTTTATC
Organism: Nicotiana obtusifolia; assembly: GCA_002018475.1. Lineage (NCBI taxonomy): Eukaryota > Viridiplantae > Streptophyta > Magnoliopsida > Solanales > Solanaceae > Nicotiana > Nicotiana obtusifolia. The sequence goes on along the minus strand of MCJB01022175.1, from coordinate 259,435 downwards.
TAATGTAAGTTACATTCATAGATTATGGGTAGATATTACCATGTAAAATTATGAAAACTATGAGTTTAGTTGAAAAACCTAGGTTTTGATAAAAATGGCATTTAACCACAAAAATGGATGTGGGTTTGAGTAAAAATTATATATTTGAGTTCATGAAGTTATGTGTAATATTTATCTTCGAAACTTTTTGGAATACGAGCACGTGGGCCGAGGGTGAATTTTAAGAATCTTCAAATTTAGGTTGGGTAATTACTCTAATAGTTAAATTATGAACTTTTGAACATATATTGATTAATTTATATGACATTTGACTAGTTTGGGTCGCTTGGCACCGAGTTGAGGCTTTAGAATGAATGTTAGGATCGGAATTAAGCTTGAGAACAAGGTAAGTCTCGTGCCTGACCTTGTAAGAGGGAACTCATCCCCTTAGGTGTATTTTATTATGAATTACTTATGTGGGGATCTACGTATGCACTAGATGAAGAGAGCCGGTGCTTAGCTATATTCCATGTGATGTCTGGGTAGTCTTAGATTTACATTATGTTTTGTTTGCACTGTTATGTTGATTATGCGTATTAATTGTCTTGAATAGAGCTAAGATTAAGAATTTTTAGATTTAAAGTCTCTACTTTGGATTTTTTATATTTGGGAGGAATTGAAGAATTTTATAGTAACTCTGATAAATCTATGTTCACTCGGGTCGCAATTATTTTCGCAAGCGAGGTAAATTTCCTGTACTCTCATGGGAGCGGGCCATACACCTCGCCAGGTTAATAGATGCATCTATGGTTCGTGCCATTCGACCTTAGGCAGTGCACACAGTATATTTCTGGCCGTACAACCTCGACATAAATCGTGCGTGATAATACTCGGAGCCTAATTATACGTGATATTAATTTATGGCTTGAGCGGGTATAATTATCCAAATGACAGGAATTGATTTTGAATTTATTATTAGTGAAAGAATTATTATTCACTGCTTGTCACAGAGTTGCATTAATTATTTACATAATCCATGCTTATTTATAATTGCTGCATTTTATTAATAGCCTATAGTAAGTATTGATGTCGACTCCTTGCCACTACTTCTTCGAGGTTAGACTAGATACTTACTGGGTACATGTTGTTTATGTACTCACGCTACACTTATGCACTAACCATGCAGGTTCTGAGGCAGGTGCATCTGGTGGTTATCTCGGTGCGCACTCCTGATACTCCGAGACTTAGCGAGGAGCTGCTTCCCGAGCCCGTTCTGCAGCACCCAAAGTCTTTCTTTTGTGTTTTGGTTTCTGTCTACTTTATTTCATACAGTAGCTTAGTGTTTTGTATATTCTACTAGTAGCTCATACACTTGTGACACCAGGTCTTGGAATTTTGCTAGTAGACACTTGATAATTTTGAGTATTTACTTCACAACATTTGTTCTTATAATTGTTTACACTTCATTTTACTAAATTTCTCACCTCTTACTTATTTAATAATTGAAATCAACTATTTCTAAAATGTTAAAAGAATAAACACATGGTTAGTGCACCGTTGGCTTGCCCAGCGGCGACGTTGGGCGCCATCAGGGCCTGTAGGGAAATTGGATCGTGACAACATGGCATCAGAGCACTAGGTTCACGTAGGTTTCACAAGTTATGAGCAGGCCTAATAGAGTCTTGCGGATCGGTGCGAAGACGTCCGTACATATCTTCGAGAGGCTATAGGGTGTTAGGAAACTACTCTTTCTTCATCTCCTATTGTGCAATTGATGTTGTGCTAAGTATCTTTCTCTTATTCTCTCAGAGATGGTGAGAATGCACGCAGCAGATGTACCCAATAATGGAGGAGCTGCTCCCCCTCTTGCTAGAGGCCGAGGCAGAGGCAGAGGGAGAGGGAGAGCTCGTGGTAGAGGACGAGGGCGTCCTAGAGTTGCCCCAGCTATACTGCCAGCGGATCTAGTAAAGGATCCTATTATTGAGGAGCGGGGTGAGGTGCTTGCAGCAATGTCAGCCCCGGTGGATTTCATGTCCGCACCAGGATTACAAGAGGTGATGGACTGTATGCTGTTGTTCATGGATTCTATGACTCAGGCTGGTTTTTATCCAGCAGACCCAGCCACATCTCAGGCAGGAGGGGGAGTACACACCCCTACCGCTCAGGCTCCAGGGAATGCAGCTGTTGTATATGAGACACCGGGTGCACTACCCGTGGGTGGAGCTCAGCCAGTTACAACAGTTATACCTGATCCAAGACCTGTTGTGGCCGCGATCCACAGAAGCTATTGGACAGATGGACCAGGCATCATCCTTCTGTCTTTGAAGGTGAGCGACATGAGGACCCCAGGACTTTATTGATCGGTGCTAAGACATGCTGCACAACATGAGGATATTGGAGTCCCACGGGGTGGACTTTACCACCTTTCAGCTGGAGGGTAGGGCCCGTAGATAGTGGTAGTCTTATCTTCTCGGTAGACTAGCAGGTTCTCCTCCCATGACTTGGGATCAGTTCACACGCCTTTTCTTGGTTAGATATATTCCACCCTCTTAGAGGGAAGAGTTGCCATTTTAGTTCGAGCAGCTCCAGCAGGGCCAGATGTCGGTGACCGACTATGAGGTGAGATTCTATAAGTTGTCTCACCGTGCACTTATGATACTTCCAACCAATGCAGAGAGAGTGCGGATGTTTGTTGCAGGTTTTCACTCTGGTAGCCATGCCACTATGACCCGAGAGTTTAGATGGGGACTTCTTACGAGCTAGTTGTGGAGATAGCTCGGAGGATCGAGGGTGTTCGTCAATGGAGCCGAGAGCAGGCGATGAGGGATTAGCAATTTTGATATTCTGTAGAGTTTAGTGGTGCCTCGACTGGGGGCAGGGGTAAGTCTAGCAGGCCCACATATCCAGCACCACCGCCTCCTCGGCGTGCTCCAGTGCGGCCCTATTTCAGCGCCATGCCAGAGAGTTCCTATCGGCCACCAGCGATTCAGTGTTCTTCCAGTAGGTATTCTGGCCATCAGGGTCAGACTTCCGGTCAGCAGTCCGCTATTCTGAGGGGTTGTTACGATTGCGGGGATCTTGGCCACATGAAAAGGTTTTGTCCTAGACTTCAGGGCAACGCAATACAGTAGAGTCACCAGTCTATGATTACAGCACCGGCTGCCGCACCAACTGTCCAGCCGCCTAGAGGCGAAGGGCAGGTGTATAGGGGTCGTCTTAGAGGTGGAGGTCAGACAGGTGGAGGCCAGACAGGTGGTGCTCTAGCTAGATTCTATGCTTTCCCGGCTAGACCATATGCAGTGGTCTCAGATGGCGTGATCACAGGTATTATTTCTGTCTGCGGTAGGGATGCTTCGGTATTATTTGATCCAGGGTCTACATATTCGTATAATTCATCTTTGTTTGCTTATTTCCTAGGTGTTACTCGTGAGTCCTTGGGTACTCCTGTTTATGTGTCCACACCAGTGGGTGGTTCTGTTGTTATGGATCAAATCTATCGGTCCTGCATTGTCACATTCTATGGTTATGAGATCGAGCGGATCTTCTGTTGCTCGATATGACCGACTTTAAGGTCATCCCGGGCATGGATTGGTTGTCTCCATATCATGCCATCCTTGATTTCCATGCAAATACTGTTACCTTCGCGATAGCAGAGTTGCCTAGATTGGAGTAGAAAGGTTCATCTATCAGTACATCTATTCGGGTTATCTCCTTTTTGAAGGCTCGACACATGGTTGAGAAGAGGTTTTTGGCTTATCTAGCTTATGTTCAGGATACTACTGTAGAGACTCCGGCGATTAATTCAGTGCCCGTGGACCGGGAGTTCTCCGATGTGTTTCCTTCCGATCTTCCAGGCATGCCACCAGATCGTGATATTGATTTCTGTATTGATTTGGCTCCAGGCACCCAGCCTATATCTATTCCACCGTACCGCATGGCTGTGAAAGAGTTGAAGTAATTAAAGAAACAACTTGAGGAGTTGCTAGCAAAGGGGTTTGTCAGACCGAGTGTGTCGTCTTGGGGTGCACCGGTGTTATTTGTGAAGAAGAAAGATGGGACTATGCGGGGCTGCATTGATTACCGCCGGTTGAACAAAGTTACAATTAAAAAAAGGTACCCGTTGCTGCTTATTGATGATTTATTTGACCATTTGCAGGGTCCTAGGGTGTTCTCCAAGATCGACTGGAGATTGGGGTACCATCAGTTGAAAATTCGGGATTCAGATGTTCTGAACATGACTTTCTGGACTAGATATGGCCATTATGAGTTATTAGTGATGTCCTTCAGTTTGACTAACGCCTTAGTAGCATTTATAGATTTGATAAATCGGGTCTTTGAGCCATATATTGATTCGTTTGTCATTGTCTTCCTTGATGACATTTTGATATACTCACGTAGCATGGAGGAACACGAGCAGCATTTGAGAGTGGTGTTTCAAACCTTGCGGCAACAGAAGCTATATGCTAAGTTCTCCAAGTGTAAGTTCTGGTTAGATTCTGTGGCATTTTTGGGACATGTTGTATCAGGTGAAGGTATTAAGATAGATTCCAAGAAGATCGAGGCAGTTCAGAGTTGGCCTCGTCCTACTACAGCGATTGAGATCAGGAGCTTCTTGGGGTTAGCAAGCTATTATCGCCGGTTTGTGGAAGGCTTCTCATCTATTACAGCCCCTTTGACTAGATTGACCCAGAAGGGTGCTCCATTCCGATGGTCTGATGATTGCGACCCGAGCTTTCAAAAGCTCAAGACCGCATTGACTTCAGCACCGGTATTAGTGTTGCCTTCCGGTTCAGGGATGTATATTCTGTATTACGACGCCTCACGCATTGGTTTAGGTTCTGTATTGATGTAGGAGGGGCGAGTTATTGTATATTCTTTATATCAACTGAAGCCCCACGAAAAGAATTACCCTGTACACAATTTGGAGTTGGCAACAATTGTTCATGCTCTCAAGATCTGGAGGCATTATCTTTATGGGGTGTCCTGTGAGGTTTACACCAATCATCACAACCTGCAACATTTGTTCAAGCAGAGGGATCTCAATTTGAGGCAGCACAGGTGGCTTGAGCTACTAAAAGATTATGATATTACCATCCTGTATCAACCGGGCAAGGCTAATGTAGTTGCGGATGTCTTAAGAAGAAAGGTGGAAAGTATGGGTAGTTTGGCATTCATTTCAGCAGAGGAGAGGCAACTAGCTGTGGGCATTCAGTCCTTGGCTAACAGAATGGTGAGGTTGGATATTTCAGAACCCAGCAAAGTTTTTGCGTACCTTGTCGCCCAGTCTTCACTATTCGCGCGGATCAAGGCTCACCAGTTTGATGATCCGCACTTGTTGGTTGTCAGAGAGACGGTACTGCAAGGTGGTGCCAAGGAGGTTACTATTGGTGGTGATGGTTTTTTGTGACTCCAGGATCGTCTATGTGTTCCTAATGTTGATGGCTTGAGGGAGAAGATCCTAGAAGAGGTTACACAGTTCTCGATATTCTATTCATCCAGGTGCTATGAAGATGTATCGCGACCTGAGGTAGCATTATTACTGGCGGTGGATGAAGAAGGACATATTTGAGTATGTAGTGAGGTGCCTTAATTTCCAGCAGGTTAAGTACGAGCACCCGTGGCCATGTGGCCTACTCCAGCAGATGGATATACCTGAGTGGAAATGGGTGCGCATTACTATGGATTTCATAGTTGGATTGCTGCGGACCTACAGAAGTTTGATGCAGTTTGTGTTGTTGATGACATGTTGACCAAGTTGGAACACTTCATTCCGGTTGTGGCCACGTATTCTTCAGAGAGGTTGGCCCAGATTTACATTCAGAAGAATGTTCGGCTGCATGGTGTGCCTGTTTCCATCATATCAGATAGAGGCCCTCAGTTTACTTCACTCTTTTGGAGGGCAGTACAAACTGAGTTGGGGACCCGAGTAGAGCTTAGCACAGCCTTTCATCCTCACACCGACAGGCAGTCGTAGCGGACAAATCAGATCTTGGAAGATATCCACAGAGCATGTGTCATTGAATTTATAGGGCCGTGGGATCGATTTTTGCCTTTGGCTGAGTTTTCTTACAACAATAGTTATCAGTCCAGTATTTAGATGGCTCTATTTGAGGCTTTATATGGTCGGCGATGTCGCTCGCCCATCGGATGGTTTGAGCCCGACGAGGCTAAGTTATATGGTACTGATTTGGTAAAGGATGCCTTGGAAAAGGTAAAGTTGATTCAGGAACAACTTCGCACAACACAGTCCAGATAGAAGAGTTCGCGGACCAGAAGGTGTGTGATTTATCATTTATGGCAGGCGAGAAGGTTCTCTTGAAGGTCTCACCGATTATGGGAATCATGAGGGTCGGGAAGAAGGGCAAGTTGAAACGAAGGTTTATAGGTCCATTTAAGGTGTTGAAACGAATTAGAGAGGTTGCTTATGAGCTTGATTTTCCTCCCAATCTATTGGGAGTTCATTCGGTTTTCCACATGTCTATGCTCCGGAAGTATCATGCCGACAAGTCGCATGTGTTAGACTTCAGCATGGTTCAGTTAGATGAGATCATGGGTTATGAGGTGGAGCCAGTTGCCATTGTTGACAGACAGGTTCACCAACTGAGGTCCAAGAAGGTTTCGGCAGTAAAAGTTTAGTAGAGGGGCCAACCAGTCAAGAAGGCGACCTGGGAGGCCGAGGAGGACATGCAGAGCAAATATCCACACTTATTCGGCACTCCACATGCGATTTTAGACCCATTCGAGGACAAATGTTTGTTTAATAGGTGGAGAATGTAATGACCAAACCGGTCGTTTTGCTTCCTAGATCCTCGTTCCCCTAAATAAGACTACCCATATGTTGTTTTACTATTTTATGACTTGCGGGGATGGTTAGTTCTGGATTTTAAAGGGTTCGGGTTGAAATCAAAACACTTGGTTCCTTAGTTTGGCTTTAAAGGGCTAAGTTTTACTTTGGTCAACATTTTCAGTAACGACCTCGGAACAGAGATTTGTCGGTTCCAATAGGTCCGCATAATGATTTTGGACTTGGGCGTATGTTCGGATCGGGTTTTAGATGACCCGAGAGCGTTTCGGCACTTAATGTTGAAAGTTGGCTTATTGAAGGTTTAAATAGTTCTTTAAAATTGGTTTGTAGTAGGTTTTGGTGTTATCAGGGTCCGTTTGGGATTCCGAGCCTGGAAATAGTTCTGTATGGTTATTTAAAACTTGCACGCAAAATTTAGCGTCATTCCGAGTTGTTTAGGTATGGTTCGGCGAGTTCGGAGCAAGTTAGAAGAACTTGAAGTTCATAAGTTGATTCGATTTGGTTTGGAGTGCGGTTCTTAGTTTTGGTGTTGTTTCCCGCGTTTTGAGGATTCGAGCAAGCCATCTCATGTTTACAAACTTGTTGGTATGTTTGGACGAGGCCTCGGGGGCCTCGGGTGCAATCCGGACGATGCACAGATCAATTTAGAGCTCAAAACGACGTATCACACTTCAAATAACTTAATGAACTTTTCCAAACCAACAAATTTAAATTTCACCAATTAGTGCCGAATCCTTCTAGAAATATCCAATTGCAAATCCGGGCATATGCCCGAGTCTAATATCACCATCCAGACCTAACAGAACCATAAAAACTCCAATCCGAGGTCAAATGCTAAAAAGTCCAACTTAATCAACTCTTCCAATTTAAAGCTTCAATCATGAAGTTCATTCTTCCAAATCGATTCCGAACAACCTAAAAACCAAAACCGACGATTCACACAAGTTATAATACATCATGCAGAGAAACTTGTGCCCTCAAAATACCGAGCGAAGTTCAAATGCTCAAAACGACCAGTCGGGTCATTACATCCTCCCCCACTTAAACATATGTTTGTCATCGAACGTGCCAAGAGTCGTCCCAAAGCTATCAAATCGCCGTGTAACCTATCCATGCACATACTTGGGGATGATCCCACATCACCCTAATCTATATAAGCCTAACAACATAACCTAATTGAAGATCCTTAATTCAACCTTAGCCCATAAACCTTGGAATCCAATTTTCCAACATCTGGAATTTCCTATAAGATCCAAATCTCGCATCTATACACTGTATAAGTCTAAATAAACTGCATCGAGCCATAACCGTAACCAAGACACAATCACATGATATACCACATAACTCAAATACTCAAAGCAATAATTTCTAATCACCGTAGCTGCTTAAAAATAAACCGATACTGGTAATAAACCTCATATTAAACAAAGCCTCGTTCTAAAACCTTCGTACACTGCCGATGATGAAAGAAACACGTTGAAATTCGTAACCACTTATTAGACCAACAAGTCATGGAACTCTCCCTACTTCGACAAGAACTATAGCCAATTTCTAAGCCGACCTCCGATATTATCCTCCATACATGATATAATCAAATCCGATAGTATCCATTCTAGGTCCAATGACCTCATCTCATCCAACACAACCACTCTAGTGACATTCCACATCAATACAATCTAAAGCCACAACCCGTGCAATACGTGCACCAATAAGCAACAATCCAAATGTACTCAGTCATGGAAAATAACTCAAACGAGAGAACCATCTCCCAAGTTCAACAAGTACCACCACAACCGAAATTCAACTAACCCATCATACCTAGTAGAACCAAGATACACGAATCTAACGTAAAGGATCACATCTTAACATAACCCCGCTGCAATGTGTGATCCCATCCAAACACTGGTCCATATGAAATACCTCAGCCACCATGCTCAAAATCAATAACCACGCGCAATTCGACATCAAGTACCCTAGTTCCATGACCATAATAATGGAGAGACAAATAACACAATACCATAATTCGGAAAGAAGATAACCGATGCGCAATCAATCATTCGACACCCTAATACCTATCTCGCTCAAATTCCACCATAAGGCCCAAATAGAACCGCACCGTGTGTGCATATAACCAATGAATTACAACCCCTCGTGGCATAGAAGGGTAACTCATAGAACATATCAGAACACAAATAAGCTCAACTCTAACCGAATGGCACACCCCTAGTAGTGCGGAGTCAACCAATTCGACCCGGTGCAAAATACACATCCTTATTGGGCCTATAAATGGACCTCAAATCAACTCTGGTCACCCACAAATAGATAAATAACCCTCCTAAATTCCATCATGACCTCACCATAACACATGCCATCATCTGGCTAGCTTTAGCCACATCTTCACAATCCACAACCACGAAACAATCTGCTTCTGAGAATTCCCGGCCTCCAAATCCATAGAACATACGAATCACCATAATTAATCCCAACTCCACCACCTGAATATCTAACACATCTCTCATACACGATCATCCCACGAGGAATACTTCTATGATTCTTCCGTGCCACATCACAAAAATCTGAATATCAGCAGTCGATCAACCGGACGAGTATCGCAATATCAATGAAGCATCCTTAGGTCAGAACACAGTGTGCCTTCTGAAATGCGCACCCTTCTCAGGAATTACCTATTAGAAATAGCATTCATCTAGGCATCTGAAACCATCCATGTTGTCTAAGAATTCATGACCTTCCCTTCAAAACTAAACCATGACCTTGCACATGCAAATTTCAACCCTATACAACACACCGCATCTATCATGCCATTATATGAAAAGTACAAGAATCTCATAATCAATTCCGAGTCACTGCCCAACTAAATACTCGATTAGCTAGGAGCCTTTCACATGATCCCATCCAGTAGAGAATCGCAATACTCAACATGCTCCTCATGCCGGTAGGAAATATCTGCCTCAAACCATGGTAGAAACCATCGAGAACTCTTCGAAACCCATTTGCACATATCCAAGCCATCAGAATTGAATCTCTCTAACTCAACCAAGCTGCGCAGATCACCAAAAATCGAAGAGCATTGGCACAAAACACCTATAGAGACTCACCACATCATAAGTACCCAAAGAACCGATCATATCCATTACGGTGCTGATCCAACCTACTACTAAACTATCCTATTTCTTCGAGTTCCTTTTGAATTGACTTCAAATTGATACTTCTCCTCGCCATAATACCACGACCCTCAACCAAAATTCACCACACGAGACCCTAGCATAAAACCACACCGCCGTAAGGCCCATAAGCCGATGTATTCTTTCTTAAGCACCCCAAAAGTACCACAGCCGAGACACCTACTCTGAAGAGACTTTCTGTAAATCTAAATCCGTTTTCTTCACCTTCCTGATACTAAAATGTATACTCCATAATGATATAGAAATACCGCGAGTCTCGACACCATCTAATGTAAATTTCATACCCTAGCCATATACAAATCCAGAAAAATTCTCAATTGCTACGTATAAATCTTGAACCCATTAGAACCTTCTCGAGAGTTCTCCACTCTGCTCAACTCTCATTTGCACTGCCCCAAACGGGCCAAAAGATCTGTGCCACATTAGCATGACAACACCCAAAGAAGTAATTAATACCTCTATGCAACCGAGTGAATCCTACTCCATGTGCACTACATCCTTCACGAATAATAACTCAATCATTCAGTGTTTCCCATATACCCATAAAGTGTAATACATCATGCATCCAGAAATTCCCTTGCTTAGGTCATCCTCAAAACCAACATCTACAAGTCATAACCGATCCACAAGTATGCCTCAGACTGAAACTAATACACACATAACCATACAATCAAATCGTCGATAGAAGACTCCCCCACTTGGCCCAAAGCCATATATCAAAACACACAATAACTCACAATGCTCATACTCTATTACTACCATAATACCGCCGTAAGGTTCAAATAAATCCTTCCTAAACCCATGTAACACAAACCATTTAATGCCTCAAATCATCTGCTATGCTCGCGCCTATCCACGTGACGGTCAGGTCAACTTTCTCAATCAACCCAAACTCAAATCGCAATACCCATAACCCGCTAGCAGAAAGAAACTCTCCACATAACATCATAAGATCACACATCTGTAGATTACCCAACAGGTGATAACCCACCCGCTTAGCCTCAAATTGACATCTCTCTATACACTTTCACAGCCACAACTACTACGCCATCACTTAATCCTCCTGAGTTTGGTCTCACAACAAGACATGAAAATCTAATTTGTTTCACAGTTAAACAACATGGAAGATCCTTCAATACACTCATAACTCGAGACTATACGTCACATCCAAAACAAAATCAAGCACCCAATAGTCCTTTTCACAACCCAAGAAAACTACTCCCGTCACATTCAAACAATCTGAACACATCCCGCAGTCACATCATACTCATCATATAGCCATCCAACCACTCATCGAGCCATAAATTCCACTCATAGGGACACTACCGGACATATAAGTCCAAAAGCACGTGCTCATACAACCGAAATCCCCGTGCCCAAACTACAGTCAAAAACCGGCCTCAAGTCCTCCAGAGTGGCCCATCATCAACACACCAAAATCACATCTCGCACTTCATCTATGGAATCACAAGCTGTCGATGCGCAACTGATACCGAGCGCTCACATGCACATACGAGTGCGTGGAAGGAATTCAAAGAGTTACGCTTCAAGCTAAATCAATGTTGCACGATAAGGAAAGAAAGATGGGAAGTTTATCCTAAATGCCCAGTAGCCTCTCGAAGATAGGTATGGACGTCATCCTACTGATCTGCAAGACTCTACTAGACAATTGCTCATGACTTGTAGAACCTATAAACCTACAGCTGTGATACCAACCTGTCACGACCTAAAATTCGACTAGTCGTGATGGCACCTAACCCAACCCGCTAGATAAGCCAATTAACACCTATCCATTTTAATGAGATTAATTAAGAGGATAAATGATAATACAACTGAACTATTATACAAAGAATTCTCAAGGACTGGTAGTATAAATCATGAGCATCTAAGGTTTAGAGCTTACAAAGCTGGTATGACTTAAATACATCATTTGTTTGAAATATACATGAACAGATTAAATTTTTAAAGCGACCAAGGACAAGAGGCAGTTGTAACCGGAATGCAGGTACATCTTCAAATATAGCTCCCGCCATACACACCAACATCAGCATCCAACATCTGCACGGAAGGTGCAGAAGTGTAGTACGAGTACAACGGACCCCATGTACTCGATAAGTAACAAACCTAACCTTCGGTTGAAAGTAGTGACGAGCTGGGACAAGGGTCAGAGTCCAACTCCAATAACCAGCAACAGTTCACATCAATATAAATAAGATGGTACAAGAAATAACTCAAAGATATGATGCTCAGCTCGTTCACAGTTACTGAAAATAGGCATGTTTTCCAAGTATAACAGTAAATTCCAAATCTTTCATCGAAAATACCAAACATGAGTAAGTTTGAAGACTATGATTTTTCCCAAAAACTTCCAATAACAGCTAAGATATTTCATTATCAAATGGCATGGTGAAAGTACATCTCTATGCCTACATGACAATGTATGCATGCCAACTGTAATACAATGCAGTGATGAAACCATATGTATACTCTCGGTGAATCAATGCACTCAATCCTCCCAATTGCTCATATCCTCGCAGTCACACAGTCTTCACAGTCACTCAATCCTCCTATCACTCGGCATGCGCTCATTGGGGGTGTGTACAGACTCCGAAGGGGCTCCTTCACCCCAAGCGCTATAATAAGCCAATCATGGCGTAATCAATAACATCTGTTGCAGCCCGCTCCCATCATAAATCAATAATACCTGCTGCAGTGAGCAGCCCAATCCCATCAACATCCTCACAATCAGGCCCTCGACCTCGCTCAGTCATCAATCTCTCCAGACCTCGGGCTCACAATTTCATAAACAATCAACCCAAAAAAATAATGATGTGATGTATCAATAAATAGTAACAGAGACTGAAATATGATGTGCATATGAATCTTTAATCAAAATCCAAAAATCGACCAAAAAGTCAAACTCGGGCCCGTGCCTCGGAACCCGACAAAACTCACAATATCCAACAACCCATTCAATTATGATTCCAACCATAAAAGTTTCACCCAAATCCAACTCTGAATCAATGCTCAAAACTCAAAAATTCATTCTATGAAACTTTGAACAAAAACCGCCAATTTTCTCTATTAAATTCACAATTCAATTACCAAAAATAAATTAGATTCACGAAATATAGCCAAAATTGAGTACAGAACACTTACCCCAATTCATATGGTGAAAATCACCTCAAAAATTGCTTAAATCCGAGATCCCCAACTCCAAATATGACCAAATGAACAAACCCTCAATATTAAATATTTTTGCCCCGCTGTTCTGCCTCGTTTCATGTGCCAAACAATCCCAAAACTCGCTTTTGATGCTTTCGATGGATTCTTTGTGAAATTTCAGTCAAATTAGGCTTTTGAAACACTCCATTTGACCTTATAATGAAGGAGATATGTTGGTTTCAATATTTGGAAATAGTGCAGATTATTGAATACGAAGCCAGTAGCAATTTCGTAATTAATCTGAAAAATCTGGCAACCCAATTCTTAGTAAAATGACCATAAACTCCTCATACGATATCTATATCGATGATGTTTTTTGCTATGGTTCCATAACTACGATACGGATCTAATGCTTCAACAAAAACAGGAATTGGAGCTCATTTGCTTATGTGATACCATTTATGCTTGAAGAAACGACGTCGAAACATCAAAAACGAGCGCAACACAACCCAAACCTATCTGAAACTCACTCGAGCCCCTCGGGCCATGTCCGAACATACCAACAAGTCCCATAAAATAACACGGACCTACTCGAGACCTCAAATCACGTATAACAACATCGAAACGATGAATCGCACATCAAATCAAACTTAATGAACTTTTAAAAATCTTCAAATTCCAATTTTCGTCAATTAGTGTCGAATCCTTCTAGAAATATCCAATTGCAAATCCGGACATAAGCTCGAGTCCAAGATGATCAACTCTTCCAATTTAAAGCTTCAATCATGAAGTTCATTCTTCCAAGTTGATTATGAACGACCTAAAAAATCAAAACCGACGATTCACACAAGTCATAATACATCATGTGGAGATACTCGTGCCCTCAAACTACCGAGCGAAGTGCAAATGCTCAAAACGATCGGTCGGGTCGTTACAAATGGCGCCTAGCATTTCACTTGCTAGGCAAGACGATGTTAGATGTAGTTATTAACCATTTTTAACAATTCAATTTAAATGAAAACCAATAAGCTGAATAAAACTGAAATAAAGTGTATAAACTAAAATAACAGTGATATCTAGATACAATCCAAGAACTGGTGTCACAAATGCACGAGCAACTAGAATACTACAAATAATAGTTTGAATGAAAGCATAACTGTCTGAAATGAAGTAAACAACTAGAGTAATGTAGAAGGGGACTTCAGGGCTGCGAACGCCGTGCAGCTGTACCTCAAGTCTCTATCAAGTAAAAAATCCAAGCAATCTACTGACTGCTTCTAGGACCGACTCCATTATCTGCACAAGAAGTTGAGAGTGTAGTATGAGTACAACCGACCCCATGTACTCTGTAAGCGTCCGAGCCTAACATCGACGAAGTGATGACGAGGCTAAGGCGGGTCACTCACAATAACCTGAAATGACGGCAAGGCAGTAAATTCATGAAAACAAACTCAATCCTCGAATTAGTGAATCCAGAAATACCAGTCCTCGGAATATCATATGAAAATGCTGAAAAGCTAACACAATACAACAATGAGGACAATACACACACAATTTATTTTGGCGCGCAACCCAATCCCATTATACAAACACAATCCTCCCTTATTTTACCATATTAATATCAAGAATAACAAATAAAATCCATTGCGGCGCGCAACCCGATCCCACCATATAATTAGAATCAATATCATAATCCTCCCTTATTTTACCATGTCAATAACAAAATCACATATAAAATCCATTGCAGCGTGCAACCCGATCCCACCATATCAATATAAAATCCTCCATTATTCCACCATATCAAAACCGTTGTAGCGTGCAACCCGATCCACAAACAAATTCAATAAATGTAATCAATCTAACAACTCAATTCACAAGAATCTCTATGATTAAAGAATGTGAAAGCAAAGCAATAAAGGAACCACATGCCAAATCAAGGAATGCTACAATTAATATAAGCAACAAGACAAGCCAAATATATGACAATTATAGTATACAAGTAAAACAATTAAGGTACGTAGCAATTAATTATGGAATCATGAAAGAAACAATCATTTCAATACAAGAGTAAATAAATGACAAGTAGCAAGTTACAACAAAGAAAGCAATTAAAGCATTTAACAGTTAAGACATGGAATAAGATAATTAATGAAATATGGGAAAGCATGGAAATAATTATTCTGACGGCGTATATACACTCGTCACCTCGCATATACGCTGTCACATGTAATTCACATAAAATATAGTTCAAGGGTTCCTAATTCACTCAAGTCAAGGTTAGACCCAATACTTACCTCTCTCCGAAATCAAATCAAAGCTCAACCGGGGCCTTTCCTCTAAAATTCGCCTCCAAAATGATCGAATATAACAAAATTTGACTTAATAAAATCAAATAATGCTAGGGAAATCAATTACAATAGATAAAGCAAAGATCTTTACACTTTCCCTAAATAGTCAACAAAAGTTAACCCCAAGCTCGCTTGGTCAAAACCGGTGATTCAGACCAAATCCCAATTACCCATTCACCCTCGAGCTCCATTATGTGATTAGTTTCGAAATCCGACCTCAATTTGTGGTCTAAATCTCAATTTCACAAAAACCTACCAATTCTACCCAAATTCCTAATTTCTACCATGAAAATCCTAGATTTAATGTTGAAAACACTTGGAAAGTAATTGGTAATTGAAAAGAAATAGATTAATGTTGTTCACCAATATTTTTGGGAAGACAATCCTCTTAGAAAATTGCCTCTAGGGAGTTTAAGGTGAGAAAATGTGAGAAATGAGCTAAGTCTCATTTTCCCCCTCTTTTATCCAGCTGAGGATGTCGCAGTTGCAATAACTTGTTCACAATAGTGAACATCGCAAATGCGAGAAAGAGGTCGCAAATGCAAACCCTTCTCAAAAGGTCGGTCATCGCAAATGCGACGTTTTGGTCGCAAATGCGAACCCAGATCCCTCGCAAATGCGGACCATCCCTTTGCTTATGCAAAGGTTGCCCAGGAAGACGCTGAGTCACAAATGCGACTCTGTCTTTGCAAAAGCGGCAGTTGCAAGTTCGCAAATGTGAACATTCTCCTCGCAAATGCGAGACTCCCCTAATCCAGCCCATGCTCGCAAATGCGAAACCTTGTTCGCAAAAGCGAGGCACGCAAATATGAGACCTGCAATAGAGCACCTGCAACAGTGAAGGCATCAGCCATTCTCCTAAGTTTAAAATCGCTTCGTAGCCTATGTGAAACTCACCCGAGCCCTTCGGGCTCCAAATCAAATATGCGTACAAGTGTAATAGCATCATATGAACTCGCTCGAACAATCGAAACACCAAAATAACACCTAGAACAACGAATTGGACATCAAAATGTATAAAATTTTCAAAGAAACTTAGAAACTTTCAAATTTACAACCGGACATCCGAATCACGTCAAATCAACTCCGTTTTGCACCAAATTTTGCAGACAAGTCATAAATAGTGAGATTAACCTATACCAACGTCCGAAATCAAAATCCGAACTTGCAATAAAGTCAACCTACGGTCAAACTTAGGAATTCTTTAAACCTTCAAATTACTAGTTTTCAACAAATTACGTTAAATCAGGTTAGGGACTTCTGAATTGATTCCGGGCATACACCCAAATCCCAAATCATGATACGGACACACCGAGACTGTCAAAACACTGATCTGGGTCCGTTTACACAAAACGCTGATCATAGTCAACTCAAATGAATTTTAAGGCAAAATTTCACACACAAATCAAGGAAGGCTAAATGGAGCTATCCGAGGTTTCAAAAAACAGAAGTAAAGGTTAAACTAAAAATGACATATCGGGTCATCATAATAGCATTCCTTCCAATATTTCCTCTTGAATAAAGACAAATCATATTCTGAAGAGCTGGAAAAATCAAGAAATTTAGGAAAAAATAGAGGTCCTTCTAGTAGGACAAGTAATTTCTTCTTCAACAGAGACCAAGATATAAATTCTAGACATCTATTTAAAAGGTTAACATTAGAAAAATCCCATAACTTTAAGAGAAGTAGAGGTACTTTTAGCAGAATGGACCCTATCCTCTTTAATTGAGGCTAAAATAACATTACAGACATCTGTAATGAAAGAAATTCTTAAATTGACAGATTCTAAGAACAAAATTTCTTTTAGTAGTTTAGAGAACCTTGTTTTGTGTTCCACATAAATTAATCCTGAAGAAAATATACTTTTTCAAAATTTCTCTTAGTAATTAAAGTATAGTGAAATCAGGTTAACATGCTAAGAAATTAAATGATATTGGAAAGATAAAATCATAATCTGTAATTCATAGCATATGAGAGTTCTTCGTGGGAGTCACCTATCTACTTATTATACATCGAAGAGCAATATTATTTTGTGATTAATAAGAAAACAAACCTGCTACATTTGATAAAATGGATGATCGAATGCAGCAACTTTTTACCATAACAATCAAAAGTCATCGATTTCCTTGACTCAATTGAACTTCGAAAAAACTCATAGATAAGGCTACTGCAAAATTTCAAAATAACCAAGTAGACTCAAACATTTACCATTTGAAAGAAATGGCATGAACCTTAGTCTTCGGAAAATAGAGAGACAAAACTAAAGGATTATTGTTATCTTTCTCAGATCGATGGACAAAGCATTCACATCGAAGTTAGCCTGACAAAAGTTAAGTAAAGAGTTTAGGTTTAACCTTAGAAATTTCAAATTGAAACAAAATTCTCAGCATCGCTCAATTGAAGAAAGTGAAAAATAATTGGAGATGTATAACGGAGACGAAGATGATGCCAATGATGCATGAGTGTGCAATCCTATGGAAAAAAACATCCACATAGGCATAAAACAATAATCACATATATAATAAATACACCAAAGAATATGCAAAGAACTGAAAAATCATATGTACAACTCATCTGGCAGCAAGTTGTCATCTACTCGTGCTAAGAGAGCCTCTTTTTTATCAACTTGCATCATTAGCTTAGCCTTTTCGTCTGAATGTATTTTTTTGAAGTTTTGATTAGTTTTCAGATTTCTATTCGACATTTCAGCAGTACTTTTGATTCCCCGAACGTGAAATGTTTATTTCAGGTTTAACAGTATTGAGTATATGTTTAATACTGATTAATGTGCATACATGTCAACTATTTTTATAATCACTAATATGCAGACATATTATAAAATTAAAGAACACAGATAAAAATATAACATACATAAACAATCAATAACATAGAATAATAAGGAGATTAAGGAGTAGAAGAGCATTACTTACCATACTATGAAATGCTTCACAAACACGCGGATACACAATTATCACAATGGAACACAGAAACTGCAGCAATAATAAAATTAAAACACAATATGTAGCGATCGGGTCCGTCGTTTTGAGCTCTAGCGTGTCGTTCGGCGGTTTGAGTCCTTGAGTAGCTTCACTTCATGTTCTATGACTTGTACGTGCAGTCGAAATCAAATTTCAGGAAGTTCGGAGTTGATTCAGATGGAAATTCTCAATTTGGAAGCTTTAAGTTGGAAGAGTTGACCAAAGTTTGACTTTTGAGTAAACGACCTCGGAATCGGGATTTGAAGGTTCCCATAGGTTTGTATGATGATCTTGGATTCGGCCATGTGTTCGGGTTGAGTGTTGGGTGGCCCGGGAGCATTTCAAACGCTAATTACGGAAAGTTAGCATTTTGAAGGTTTTAGAATTTCCTAAGTTTGATTTAAAGAGGACTTTGATATTATGGATGTCCGTTTGGGATTCTGGGCCTTGGAATAGGCTCGTACCATGATTTTTGACTTGTACATAAAATTTGGCGTCATTCCGAGTTGTATGTTTCGACGCGTTCAGAGTTGATTGAATTGAGTTTAAAGTTTAGAAGTTGATTAATGAGGTTTTGAGGTGCGATTCTTGATTAGTGTTGTTTTATGTGTTCCGAGGCTTCGAATAGATCCATAATGTGTTTATGGACTTAGCGGTGCATTTGGACAGGGTCCTGTGAGGCTCGGGTGTATTTTGGACCGCCCAGTGAATGTTTGAACTTGGCTGGAACTGCTGGTGTGCTGGTGTGTTTCATGATAGCAAAGATTGTCCCGCGGTCGCGAAGAAGGAAATTGGAGGGTGCGGTTGATTTCCTTACGCGAACGCGAAATTGGGTCTGCGATCGCTTAGGTTAGCCTAGCAGTGCTTCGCGAACGCGGAGGCCCAACCGCGATCGCGATGAGGAAAATGGAGGAAACGGGACAGGAGGCCTTTTGCCTACGCAAACGCGACTTGGGAATCGCGAACGCGGCAGGTCGGGCAGTGATGCATCGTGAACGCGACCTCCAGGCCGCGTACGCGAAGAAGGTTTTAGGGGGCAGTGGCATTTTGGCCTTTGCAATCGCAAGGTGTTTTCCGCGATTGCGAAGAAGGGAATTCTGGGCAGACTTGTTTTAAATCGGGGGTTTGGCTCATTTTCACCTCATTTCTTAGCCGACTTTGGGGCGATTTTGGATCGACATTTTGATCATCAATCTTGAGGTAAGTGATTTCTACACGTTGTGAGTTAAATACATGGTTTATAAGTGGATTTAAATATTGAAAATTGTGAAAAATTATGGGATTTTGAAGAAAAATCTGAAAATTATATTTTTAGATTTTGACCACGAAATTGGACATGAAATTAGGAATAAATTATATATTTTTATTCGTGGTGTTATGTTTAATGATTATCTTCAAGGATTTTCGGAATCCGGGCGCGTGGACACGAGGGTTAACTTTGTTGACTTTTCGAGCGGAGTTGAAAATTGTTAGAAATTAAGTAATTACGAGTGTTGGAGTATATTTTAATTGATTTGTGTGTTGTTTGACTAGTTTTTGATCGATGGGTATTGGTTGGAGGTGTTAGAGAGGCATTGGAGCAGCTTATGGAACTTCAGAGCGAGGTAAGTCTCCTGTCTAATCTTGTGAGGGGGAAACTATCCCTTAGGTGATGTGATCATTATGTGCTACTGTTTGTGGGTGCTGCATACGCACGAGGTGACGAGAGTCCATACGTAGCTAATGCATGTTTATGTCCGGGTAGACTCAGGATTTTATCATGAAATATTTAAATTATTGAACTCAATTTGCTAGCTTAATTAATTAAATTTACAATTGAAGTTGATTTAGAAATGTGTTAGGCCGAGCTTTATCACCTTGAGTTGTTGCCAAGTTATTGGATAAACGGTAAATGTTATATTCACTATAATGCACCTGTATTTGTGTTATAAGTACGTGACTCGTAATTCGATAAGTTTCTTCCTTTCTTCTCGATCGGGCCGAACGCCTCGGCAGTATATTGAGATGCATCTCTAGTTCGCGCCGGTCGACCCTCGGCAGGTGTACACACCACTCTGGATCGGGTCTTACGACTTCGACATAATCGTGTGTTATACCGCTAGCAGTCCGAATATTCACGAGATTTTTCTTCAATTAATGCCTGGTATTTTATATGGTATTCCTTATCCGTTTGATATTGGCACTTGATATTTCTGAGCTATTGAGATAGAATATGAGATTGAGAAATTTATATCGTTTAGAGAAATTTTGGATGATTATGTTAGTTACAGTTTTTACCTCACTACTACTATTATGCCTCATATCTGTTATGAGTTATCATATTGATTTATTGGACCACTAGTAAGTGTCGATGCGACCCCTCGTCACTACTTATCCGGGGTTAGGCTAGATACTTATTGGGAACGCGTTGATTTACGTACTCATGCTACACTTCTGCACTAAATGTGTAGGATTTGACGGGTTCATTTGGTGGTCATCTTGGCGCGTAGGCGCAACTGCTGAGGAGACTTTATGGTGAGCTTGATTTCAGGCTACATATCGGAGCCACTGAGTCTCCATCGTGCTATTTACTTTATCCTGTCTTAGTTACATTTCAGACAGATGTTGTATTATTATTGTACTCCTTAGTAAATGCTCATGTACTTGTGACACCGGATTTTGGGATATTCTAGAATATGTTTATGGTTTGCTTAACATCATTGCACTTTTACTTTGTATTTTATTTAAATTATATTTATCTACGAATTTAACGTATTTATGTCTTTACCTAAAAAGATTCATGATATAATAAAATAAATAATTAAGTTGTTAGTTCACCGTTGGCTTGCCTAACAGCGATATTAGACATCATCACGATCTAGAATGAATTTTGGATGGAGACAAAATAAAACAACAAAGTATTAGACAACTCCAACCAAAAGACGAAGAAAGATAAAAAATTAAATCAATATAAGCGATTGTGGAAGGCATGCATACAACGACTAAATAACTGCTAGCTTGGTCACGGTTATCGCTACCACGCTGGAAAAGGTCTCGTTTTTGTTTCTTTAGCATTTTGAGGACAAAATCCTTCTCTTTTTTTAAAAAAACAAAAATTCCAATCATCAGCAAGAATCATAAAGCAAATGAAATTATTAACATGATATTCTTCTTTACAGTTAGTTATTCGAATAATACTCTCCAATTTAGAGAACAATAACCATAAAATCGCGATATCAGAGAGTATTGAAAAAAAATAAAAAGCTAGCAGAATCAGAAAGTATAAAAGAACTCCAACAAATTTTTCTACTTAATTAGGCTTAGCACCTAGATCAATATGGTTATCAAGTTGAGATCAAGAAGCTTTTAGACTTCGCAAAAGAGAAATCAAGAATGAATTTCTTTTTGCATGTGGCTGAAGCGTATGGGAAAAGGGGAAAATAGAGAGCCAAAGATGTATAAAAAATAGAAATTTGAGGGTAAAAATGAAGGATTTCTACATCCATTAAATAGCAAAACTAAGGAGGATGGAGAGAACTCAAAAGAAGTTGACCCAAAAAAAATCGAGAAAAAAGAGAAGTCAGAAATCGGAAAAGACTTGTAGAAAGTAGAAACTGAAGAAACTAAAAAAGACAAGAGACTTTTAGAAGACAACTGTAGTCTTCTCAACTTACGCGTAGGGTTTGTGTAAATAATTCAAAGCCACGCGTATGAAATTAGTTTAAGCAATGATTAAAAGTTTAAAATATTCTCAGTCTTTTCTTAAAAGACATGAAGCAGCCAGGTCAAAAGCTGTGCTCTTCTAATATATAGTAATATATAAACCAAAAAAATCAAAGACCATCTACATATTAATTTTTTGAATGCCCTTCTCCAGGTAAATATGAAATATAACATAATAATTGAAGTGTATTTTCTGTAAATATAACACTTGGAGTAGAAGATTTAATACCCACTAGGAGCGCTAAGAATATATATTACCGGATTTGCTCCTTTTCATTTTCTATTATCTCCATTTCCCCAAGTTCCTACTTGGGTTGGATGATACATATCCCCTTTTAATATTAATGGTCTAGATTTCATTAACTAAAAATGGGTCTAAACCATGGGTAATATAACAGATATTTCTATATATTTACTCCCAAATTGTTTTGGTCATCCCACGATTCTAGCAAAATAGAAAGGATTTAACTCTATCTTCAGACGCAAACTTTCATGTAATAAATAAAAAAACAAATATACAACTTTTAATTTTCTTTTGTACTTTTTAATTTTTCTCTTTGTTTTTTGGTGTGAAGGTGAGGGGCATGGAATGAAAAGAAGAAAGACGCAAGCTGAAAATTTTAAACAAATATATTAGGAACTTGATTCAAAAGTGAAGTGCTATGGTATACAATAATACAATTCCTCAGAATTATAGAATTACTAAGGTAAGTAATCTTTAAATAATTCTTCGTTATCTCATCCTTAAGAGTGATAGAACATACCCAGTCTTTGCAAGTTAAGAAAGAACCTGGCTTGAATAGTTAGTTTATTTCCAGCAAAAATGATACTTTACTGTCTTAATTTTTTGTTCTCTTTTTTTCTCTCCTTGTGTTAAATTTTAAGGTTTTTTTTAGATGAACTTGTTCTGTCATTGATCTCCAGAAAATGTTTATATCCATGGTAAGAACATGTAAAAAAAAAAAAATTTGTAGCAGGATTTTCGGTGTTATTTTTTGATAATTGAAGGAGTTTGCAGGAGAAAATATAAAAACTTCTGAAATTATATAATTGATATCTATTATTCTAACCATGGTTTGGACCTACTTTTAGTTAATTAAATCTAAACCATTAACATTAAAAGGGGCATGTGCCATCCATCCAAGTAGGAACTTGGGAAAATGGAGATAATAGAAAATGGAGGGGAGTTTTATCCTATATTACCTGCATATAGTTACAAGCTCTGTCCTTTTGTTATGTCCTTGTCCATTAAAGGAATACATTAATTTAGTTCTGATTAAGGCACCAATTGCTTCAACAATTTGAACAAGAGTTTTTGCTAAAACTAAAACATTTTTAGTGTTTAGTTGTAAAACAAATTCTGCTGAAAATTTTCACTCTTCAAGTTTTGAAACAAACGCCAAATGGCCTACCACTGAAGAGCGAAAATGAATTGCGTCGACATATGAGAATAGATACTGAAATTAGATCCTACATATTGGTGGCCTACTTGCCGATTTCTTTGGTTGTTTGCCGAAAATTTAATGCTGTTACTTTCGTCACCAAAAAAAATGAAAGAAGCATTAAATGAACTAAAGCTTTGCCGATTACTACTATAATAAAGCCACCATTAGACTATGTTAAAGAATAATTCAAAATTGTAGAAATCTATAATTGTTTAAGATTTAATATTTTTTATGAGAATTAAGGGTCAGAGAATTTGGTTCTCTATCAGTTCCTATAGTAACAACAGTAAATAAAGAACGCAACAATATATACGTGGAAAACTCCCAGCTCAGGGGATTAAAAATCACGACCTACCCTAGTAGGATTTCAAATTCACTAACAGAGCAAACTATAAATTACAACCTATTGAAATCTAGGAATTGAACTCTTAATCCCTCCACCCTCACAATAATTCTATTGTAAGCCTCTTTTTAATAACTCTATTACAAAGCGACACACTTGACTAACTCTAGTCAAAACAACTAAAACAATAATGATTTAAAAGATGTCCTACCGAATGCTTCTAAAAAGCTGTGTAGGAATTACAAGTGAATAACAAGGAACAAAGACACAACAATACTAAAGGACATAAAATATAATCAACGCTGGGAACTGGTCCCTTGTTCTGTCGTTGCTTTGTTCTTCAATGCCTCAAAGGAAATGAAGGCGGTTGCACACTTGGGAGAGTGAATGTTTTAGGTTTTGCAAGTATTGAATGAAACCCTTTGTCTCATGTTGATAATATATGTGTGAGGTCATGAAAGATGATGCAAGGGATTGTCCAGTATATTCCATGCTTCAACAGTGCTGCTGTACTATTACGTGTACAGTACATCAGCTTTAACAACTGTAGAGTTGTATTGTACTGCGATCGAAGGAACTAATCCCTATTTGTTCCCTCTATTGATCCCTTGTCTGATTTTATTGAGAATTGAACCAGGCATCTGACTAGTTACTCTGAGACAAGGGAACCAATTCTATCAGGTTCCTTATCTAGTTCTCTCATGAACTTTGTCAAATCATCAAACAAAAGCGCATAACTTATCAATTTTTCTCTTTTTACTGATGACAAACTTAGAATTAATATTTCCCCTGAGAACCAGATCTCCACATTGTTCCCCCTATGAATCAACCATATTCCCTCTAAGAACCTGTTTCCTCCCTTTTCAATACTATTCTTCCCCCTTTTGGCATCATTAAAAAAATGAGATAAGTGAATGCAAAAAGAAGCCCGGCAAAATTAACTCATGCCACTTGTGTGCATACAATATGACTAAAAACAAAATGCAAGAGTATAACGTTGCAGTAAATGGACAACGATGCTCATTAATTAAGGAAAGAAGAAAAACACCATAGCAGTACCACAATTACACACATATACAATCCAAACAAAAACTAGAGTGCCACAATCAACAAGGAAGGATAATAAATAGACAAGGTAGGATTACAAAGAAACTGGAAAAGGTGTAGGATAGGGGACATTGGATGAAGAACAGGAAGGGCTAGGGAGCAAGAGCCTTGATGAGGCTTCGAGTATTAGTATCCCTTTGATCGTTGATCAGCTGCTCTTTCAGGTTCTCCACTTGGTTCCTCAATGCTGCATTTTTAGCTTTCAGGCAGGCTTTCTCTTCACCCTGACCAATGCTAAAACCAAGTTCCTTGCGGGCCTGATTAAGCTTAGACTCAAGAATAGTATTCTGTGCATTCAGACGCTTAATCTCTTCATTTGCAGCATCTTGAGCATCGATGAGCTGAGAAATAGTGGAGTTTCTTCATATACCACCCTTCTTGTCCACACACTCACACTCCTCCAAGGTAGTCATGGTGAATATTTGTTTGTGAGTCCCCACTGATTCTTTTCCCAAAGGGACCTCAAAACGTTCCAGAACCTTAGTGAGGAGGAACTCATTGGGGAGACCATTATTGCCATCTTTGAAATCTACCACCTTCTTCAAATGCTCAATCATAATCCAGGCAGACTGATGAGAGTGTAAGAGTCTGGTGCTTCTAGAAGAACCAGGTCTGCTATAGAGGCCATAGATCTCCTTTCAGCCCTAGGTAACAGCACCTTGTTCACCAACTGAAATAGCAGTTGGTATTCACACATAAGTGCCTTCTTGTGCACTCGTTCTCCCGTCGGAACAACTCGAGGCTACATGATTATTTTCTTAATATCAGGGGAACTAGTTCCCTCTACAGTTGACACCCCTTCAATAGGCACCCCAAGAATATCCCCAAGCAGAGCCTCATCCATCACAATATCTTTCCCATTTATCTTCAGACAATTGTGTCCCCCCTCCACTACAAACAAGTCAGCAAAAAACTGTGTACCTCCTCTTCATAAACTTTTGGACTCTTGATGTCAAAAGGATGAGTCCACTTCTAGAAGTCATAAATCTCCATCAACTTCATCATGCCTGATCGATCAAGAATTTCAAAATCAAACACTCTCCCCAACAAGACTTTCTGCTTCTTCAAATTTTCACTCCTTTCAAGCTCAGATAATTCTATTCTTGCCCTCTTTGAGGAACCAAGTTTCTCACTGCCACTCGGCCTCTTTCTGAGAGGCTTCTTCTTTTCTACACTCTCAATGGTAGAACCTTCTTTTATTTCAAAAAAACTGCCTTCTTTGAGGTTTTCCTGACAAGAGGAGTAGGTTCATGAACGGTCTTCTCATCTCCTTCATCAACCTCTACCACATTAGCTGGAGGCACATCCTCCTCGTCAATTAGCCTACTTTTTACCAGCCTTCTTCTCCTCTTTCTGCTCCTTATTCCCTTTCAAGGCGCTGTCAAGTGCAACCTTCCTCTGCTGCCTAGTGGTGGGATGATTTGGAACAGGATCCTTTGTGGCCTTCCCGCCACCCCTAGCAGCTATGAACTGTGCCATAGAGAGATCATCAAGGTCATCCTCACTATCACCAGGTTCTCCCTCAGACAATGACTTCATGTCAGGATATACAACATCCAAAGGGATAGCAATAATGTGAGTAAAAGAGGTATGGTTAGCACTGTCCAGGGGCTGTCTTGTAGAACTAGGAGTTTCATCCCAAATAGGAGCAGAAAACTCCTCTTGGGCAGAGAGAACAGGTCCTCTGTAGGCTCCCCTATTGCTGACCGGTGCTTGGTCTCTTTTAGGCACCTGGTCCTCGTTACCTCTTTCTTCCCCCTGAGTTTGTGCACCTACATCATCAAACACAAAAACTGCAACTAATCTTTCCACAACAACAACATGCTCTTTTTCAAGAGAGGTAGAGCTTGTTTTAAGTGCATCACTCCTATCTGTCTCACCCTCAGTACCCAACAATGTTGTACCAGTAGAAGAGGATGGAGCATTACCTAATGTTGACGAGATATTCAGATCTTTCCCCTAAACACTTGGAGTATCAAAAGGACCCGAAGCAGGTACACCATGAGTCAGACCAGGAACCAATATTTTATCCACAAGCCCTTTCTCAACACGCTAACTTGACACTTTTACCCCTTCATCTCCTTCCTATTTCTTCTGTGCACTGAGGAAAGCGAGAAGTAGAGGTGGTCCTTTCTGATTCAACTTTCTCTATAGCAGCAGATGGAGAGGGAGAAACAACAAACATTTTAGGATTTAGGTTTTTTTGAGAGCGATGGGGACCAGAACCATATGGTGTAGGGGAAGGGACTGGAGTTGCGGGTTGGTTGGAAATTAGGGCTTTGGTGGGTGAGGGTTGTGGCTCCGATCCATACGGCTATGCTTTCTGAGGCGGAGACACAGCATAAGTTTCATTAGTGGCTTAGGGGACTGAGTTTGTGGTGAAGCCATGTTTGATTTAGAAAGCAAGAAGACACAAAGAAGAGGGTTTGGAAGATGTTTGCGTTAGATGTAGAAACTGAGAGGAGAGAGACTTACTTTTTTGGGTATATAAAGTGACATAGGGATCGGTTACAAATAGGTGTGAGAGAAGAGATGGGTAGTCGAGTCGGTTTGTAACGGGTGCATCGTTTGGGTTTAAAAAGTGATGGAAGAGGTGGAAACAATTAATGATGTGGAACTTTAGCAGTTTAAAATACATATAGGTATAAGAGGAACTAATAACCTGAGTCAAGGGAACCAGGTTCCCTAAAATTTTTTGAAAGTATGAGCACCAAACTCCAAATAATTGCAATGCCATTTGCCACTTGTTTGTCCTGAATTTATCATGCGCGTCTACATGTAATGGTATAGATTTGAGTTAGAAGTCACTAGAAAACAATTTTAGCAATTTACATTACTATGCTTTCATAGCCAATCATTGAGGGACCAAGTTCTCAATTCAGCTTGATCAACCCCATCTCCAAACAATTTCTTTCAGAATGTTCTCTACTTAGTGTTGTACCCTATTTTGTACGAGTCAAAACAAGATTCAACTTGTGATTACTCTGTTGATAATAAAAGAGGGTCGCCACCTAATATTTAAAGGTATACTAGGGTACCTATTTAATTACTAAAGGTCATTTTTTTATTAGTCTGCAAACCGGTGAGATTGTCGGTAAGGATTCTTGTTCATCTAAGGGGAAGGTGTTAGGCACCCCTTAAAGTCTACCAGAGGTAGCTCCATAAGACTTATACTAGGTTTAAAGTATAAGTTGTTTGCATTCTACTTAATTAGTGTTAAAGGGTACGGCTTACTATATATATTTAAATTAGAACTTGCTATTTGAAAGAGGATGTGTATCTTTGAAATGGCATAAATTTAAAAGGGTCTTTGAAGATAACATTTATATGTACATATAATTGAAAGAGTTTAAAATATGTACATGATGGTTTATATTTATGAAACATGTAAGAACGGGCTAAGTTATAAAATGATGAGCGCAAAACACACACTTAAATTCTACTAGCTAATCAAATATAGTATAGTATAATATCGTATCCACAGGGATTGGATTTAACCAGTATTCTTATAGTTTCTAGCTCGGTTGCTATCTAAGTTGATCAACGGTTGAGATTTATAAGATGTCTAACTAAAATTAACTAAGAATCTAAAGCTATTGAGAAATGACAATTGAAACAGGGAACAAGCAAAGAAAGTTATCAATGGGAGAATATAAGGTTTTGATAGGATAGGTGCAATATAATTATTCCGGATCTATCTCTAGATAATTCACTTCTAATGTTCAATTGAGTCTCTCGAATTCACTTAATTATTAGTCCAAACGTTTAGCAAAAACTCCTCTCTCGATTAAGTCTTAACCTCATAAGATGAACCAATTTAAGCACGTGAAGATATGTAAGAAAGCGTAATGGATTGGTCTTTAGGAAAACCTCTTTCGGTTATTCTCCTAAATAGGTTTAATCAATGATTCAACTAGCCTCTTTTGATTATTTGGAAGAATCTATGCACTCAACCAACAATATAATGCAAAGATATCACAAGTTATGCCTCTCTCGATTACATGAACAAGTAAATATATATATATGCAATAATTAATTCATCCAAAAATGATTCAATACATAAAACTAGAGTTATAATCCACAAACGATCATCAATACACCAAATCCATCAAACCCAAAATGGAACTACTCCATAGATATGGATAAATTCATCACAAATAAAATTAAAGTATAGAAAAACATAAATTCAATCCAAACTCGGATCTTGAGTGAAGAATTAATGATGAAATCCTTGTGCTTGTGTTATTCCAACTTCTCCTTAGCCTCCTTAGGTCCAAAATTTGTCAAAACTCCAGAAAATAACGTTTTTCCACATATTTATACCAAGTCGGGTCGGGCCCAGACGAAACCTCCTTCTCATAGCCAAAATAGTATGTTCACTCTGTAAAAATTGCACAGGAGTGCCGCATGGGCAACGCGCCATACGGGGCATTATAGGGGATTTCAATAGAGATGGCAATTTGACAACCAGCAGGTTTTGTACAGACGCAACGCCCCATGCGCCGCGACTGTGGGGTTTTCTCAGAGTACGACTCAAATTTCCATTTTTGACGTCCAGACTTGGTTCTCGATCCCTGAAAATAATTTCGACTTAATCCCTTGGGCTTTTACTCAGACTTCAAAGCTCCAATTGCTCGAATTAATTCCATAACATCTACATAACTCGGAATCATTTCTACAAGGGATAGAACGCACAATAAGTGCAAAACACTATCAATTAAAGCTCTAACATGAGTAAAGTACAGTGAATTAGAGTGCAAGAAGCGACTAAGACACGAGTAAACACCCCACACTTAAACCATTGCTCGTCCTCGAGCAATCAAACTACACTTCATATAGACACGACCTTTATCAACAACTCCCATAACTCATCACACCAAGAATATTTAAAACAGATTAAGCACAATAGTGTAACATCCTCGCCTGAAGATTTGACTCACAAGCACCACACATTTTTCACAACCCGCTCACTTACTCTAACACAGAGGTCAATGAAATTACCTCTCCTTCATGAATCAAGTGCCCTCACATAATAATAGAGAGTAGTTCCACACTCACTGAAATTTAAGAACAATTAGGAACTCAAGATAGAAAGAATTTGCTCACTCTCAGATGTAACATTCATATGCCACAAAAGATGCACCATAGGCTTGCCCGTAGTGTTCTATTCTACTAATTGAGCTCATTCAGTCAAAGATCAAGTAGGACTTTATTTGGTTGTAATGTAGGCTACGGGATGGGTAAGGTACATGTACATATAAGAGTGACAACACCTCCCTAAGCACTTTAATACATACAATTAACCATTCGAAACCCCATATTTATGTCAAACCAAACCCCAATTCCACATCACTATACATTAACTCCCTACTTCGTTAACACAATTACATCAAGAGTTACCATTATCAATGAAAATTTTTCACAATCATACACTTATTTTTTTCCCTTTCTTCTTCAATTCAAGTCGCTCTTATTTTTTCAAGACATTGCACCTTTCTCCTTATTTCAATAGTTTCACTCAAAAACCAACCCAACCACAACACACTTCAACTTTTACAAAGTTCATAACAAACTCAAGTGCTCACGAGAGGTACAAGGTTCAAATAAATGGTCAATTCAAACAAATGGGTAAGACTTGTAATGTGGTTGCCAAAGAAACAGGATGATAAACTCAATGGGTTTAACTAGGATACCTAATAACTAGGTGGGTAAACGCATATATCTGGCTCAATAAAGAAGTGCCTATATCATTTTCAAAACTGAATAAACTACTTAGAACGACCCGACCGATTGTTTTGCTTTTTAGATTTCCATTCCCCTAATTAAGACTCCTCGTATGTGCTTTGACTATTTTATGACTTGCGGGGACGGTTATTTCGGGCTTGGAAAGGTTCAGGTTGAAATCGAAACACTTAGTTCCTTAATATTGGCTTAAAAGGGTTAAGCTTGACTTGGATCAACATTTGTAGTAAATAATATCGGAACCGGGATTTGACGGTCCTAATAGGTTCATATGATGATTTTGAAGTTGGGCGTATGTTCGGATCGGGGTTTAGGTGACCTGGGAGCGTTTCGACACTTAATATTGAAAGTTGGCACATTGGAGGTTTTTCAAGTTCTTCAAATTTAGTTTGGAGTAGGTTTTGGTGTTATTGAGGTCCGTTTGGAATTACGAGCCCGGTAATAGTTCCGGGCGGTGATTTGTCACTTTCCTGCAAAATTTAGCCTCATTCCGAGTTGATTTGATAGGAATCGGACGCGTGAAAGTGTTTCTACACGTTTTTGAGTTTAATAATTCGATTCATGCATTTTGGCGTCTGATTCATACTTCTAGATGTTATTTTGGTGTTTTGAGCACGCGAGCAGTCCGTATTATGTTGTTGGATGTGTGAGTGTTATTGGGGGCCCCGGGTGTGGATCAGATTGGAAATCGAACTTGGATTGGCTTGGACGACTGCTGGTGCACCAGTTCTGGTGCCTCTGCACCTGCGAGATTTGGGCCGCAGGTGTGAGCTTTGATCGCAGAAGCGGGTTTGGGCGAGTGGTTAGTGGCCCACAAAAGCGGAAGAAATTCCGCAAAAGCGGCCTCGCTTTTGCGATGAAAGGGCCGCAGGTGCGAGAAGGGGCTGGCCAGGCCTGGATCGCAGGTGCGACTCGGCTTCCGCAGAAGCAGGTCTGCAGAAGAGGGAGCCCGTCCGCAGAAGCAAAGGCAGGTGGCCTGGGCTAGGACCGCTCCTGCAATGGATTCCGCAGGTACGCCGCCGCATATGCGCCCCAGGATCCACAGAAGCGAAAATCGTTGGGGCAGTGAGGTTCATTTAATGTCGGGGCTTAGGCAATTTTAGCTCATTTCTTTCATCTCTTGGGCAATTTTGGTGCTCTTTGAAGAGGGGTTTTCACCTAGCACTTTGAGGTAAGTGACTTCTATATGAGTAGAGTTTATTTTGGGTAGATTCTTAGCATATAAAGTGTAGAAATTGTGGGTTTAGTTGAAAAATCTAGGTTTTGATAAAAATGAGATTTAACCACGAAAATTGTTACGGAATTGGGTGAAAATTATATATTTCAGTTCATGAGGTTATGGGTAACAATTATCTTTGAAAATTTTCTGAATCCGGGCATGTAGGCTCGGAGGTGAATTTTAGGAATCTCTTGATTTGGGTTGAGTAATTACTCTAATTTTTAAATTATTAACTTTTGAGCATATATTGAGAAATTTGTAGAATATTTGGCTAGCTTCGGAATGTTCGGCACCAAGTTGGGTCCTTAGAGTGAATTTGTGGCCGAAAAGTGAGCTTTGAGACGAGGTAAGTTTCTTGCCTAACCTTGTAAGAGGGAATTTACCCCATATGTGATTTAAATTACTATTTGCTTCTAATTGTGGGGGCTACGCACGTACTAGATGACGAGAGTCCATGCATAGCAACTAATTATGTTTAAGTCCAGGTAGCTTCGGACCCAAATCATAAAATACTTATAAAGTTTTCACTCTACTTGTTAATTTAAGTGCCTAAATTATATTGAAACTTGATACAGGATTCGTAAAGAACGAATTTCACTTACTTGAGTTTTTGGCGGGTTACTCGACCATTAATAGAAATTGTGCCTCTTTGTGTATAAGCCTTGTAATAGCTTTTAAATCGGATGTTCATAAAGTATTCTCTTTTCTTGTGGAGCAGGCTGAACGCCTCGACAGTATAATAGATGCATCTATGGTTCGTGCTACTCGATCCTCGGCAATGTACATATTATTCTGGATCGGGCTATACGACCGCGGCATAAATAGCGTGTATTAATGCTAGGAGCCCGAATACACTTGATAATATTTTCATGAATTGAGAGGTTATTATTTATTTATTGGCACGAAATTTATTTGGAATTAGTATATGTTATTGGAAGACTTTTGGAATTTACTATTAGTTAAAGAATCATTTAATCATTGTTGCTATTGTGTTAATATTATTATTCACATATTCTATGCCTATTTAGCATTCTTGTATTTTACTGTTAGCTCATAATAAGTGTCGATGTTGACCCTTCGTCACTACTTCTTCGAGGTTAGACTGGACACTTACTGTGTACATGTTGTTTATGTACTCACGCTACACTTCTGCACTAATCGTGCAGAATCTGAGGCAGGTGCATCTGACAGTTATCTCGGCGCGCATCCCCGTTACCCCGAGGCCTAGTGGTGAGCTACTTATTGAGTCCGTTCTGCAGCACCTGGAGTCTCTCTTTTGTATTTACTTTCTGTCTACTCTACTTCAAACAGTAGCTTAGTGTTTTGTATGATCTACTAGACACTCATACACTTGTGACACCAGGTCTTGGAACACATGCTAGTAGACTTTATGATTTTGGAGTATTTATTTCACTGCATTTGCTCTCTTATTCGCTTTCGCTTCACTTTATTAAATTTTCTACTCCTTATTTTCATAATAAAATGAAGTTTCAACTACTTGGAAATTTATTAAAAAGAACAATTGCATGGTTAGTTCATCGTTGGCTTGCCTAGCGGCAACGTTGGGCATCGTCACAGCCTATAGGAGAAATTGGGTCGTGACACTATTATTTCGCTTTGCAAACATACGTGGCAAGTTCTAGATATCAATTGCAATGAACAGAATAACACAAAACCTCACACACACATGACACATAACTCACCTAGGATCGGACTCATCGAGACACTCTAGTCAAAGCAGTTAAGCAAAGTTAAGATCATACAATTTAAGATACTTATACAAGAGTCAAAAACTGAGCCTAAGCGTCACAACAAAAGTACTCACTATTCTCAAGGTATAATAAAGTTAAGAGATATTGCCTTCAATTTAAACCACAGCACAGGATTTCCTACTACTAAAAAAAAAAAAACTAACTACACCCGGTTCAAACAAAACCCTTGGAAAAGAACCGCGGCACAAAGAAAAACCATGGGGGACTTGTTACACTACCTAACAAAAGAAAATCTTTTTCGTCTGTTTCTTTCGACTTTAATCCCTCAAGAAATCTGTCGATGATATCAATCGTCGGGAAAAATCAAAAATGTTAAATTTTTTGTGTTTTTTCCTATCTCTAACTACTTAAACTAATGTACATACATACATACAACACATCCCCCACCTCACACTTTAAGTTGTGACATGTCCTCATGACACACAATTAAAAAGCATAAAGTAGAGTAAACTTCCCTGAATATCTAGTCGGGGTCTGAGTCGAAGTCGGGCTCTATTCCCCGTGCCAGAACTAATGCACACATCCATGCAAACAACTTCTTCTCAACCTTTTTGAGGTACACCCCACACTTATGTTTCTCACTCGCCGTAGCCTTCTCTTTCGAGCCCTTCACTTTCCAATCAGCACTTGCAGCTGGTTTTCCTTTTTGCACCCCATTTTCTGTATCCATCTTGAAAGTCACAGTTTCCTCACCCACTCTAAGCATGAGTTTTCTCTCTTGTATATCCAATATTGCTCTACCTGTTGCTAAGGATGGTCTTCCTAGTATAAGGGGGGCCTCCTTGTTTTCCTTCATATTCGCCACTATGAAATCCACAGAAAATATGAACTTATCCACCCGAACTAACACATCTTACACTATCCTCTCGGGTATTAGAGTCGTTTGTTCTGCCAGCTACAAAGATATTGGTACAGACCTTATCTCTCTGATCTCCTTCTCTTGTTTCCTGTAAATAGATAGAGGCATTAAATAAATTGAGGCACTAGAATCACATATAGACTAATCAAAATTAATAGAGCCTAAAGAGCAAGGTATGGTAAAACTCCCTGGATCTCTACACTTTTGTGGGAGTTTATTTTTTAATATTGCGCTGCAATACTCTGTGAGCTTGACTACTGAGGTATCGTCTATCTTCCTCTTCTTTTAAGGATCTCCTTCAAGAATTTGGCATAAGAAGGCATTTCTGAGAGAACTCCTGTGAATGGTAAGTTTAAATGAACCTATTTCAGCTTATCTAGAAATCTCTCAAATTGCCTATCCAGGTTTTCTCTATATAGCTTTTAAGGGAAAGATTGCGCAGGCATATGCTTGCGCTCCTCATGTTCCTCTTCTCGCTTTTTCTTCCTACTTCTTTTTCTCACCTTTCATCGGGCCTTTCTTCTTCTTGTCATCGTCACTTTTCAACTGCTCCCCACTTTCTTTTTCAAGTATCACATTTTTTTGGATCGGGATGAGGTCTTTCAACACTTGCCTACTTCTCAAGGTTACAACTTTCTCTGTTTCTTTGTGATTTCTTTCAGTATCAACAGGGAGAGTGCCTGGAATCCTTTCAGATAATATTATTGCAATCTGTCCCACTTGCTTCTCTAAATTTCGAATTGCTGCACCTTGTACTTCAAATCTTTCATCAGTTTTCACAATGACGGCCTTCATGAGATCTTCTAGACCAGGCTGATTTGGCTGTTGAGGCTAAACTTGTTACCTCGGCCGATTCATAAAACCAGGAGCTCCTTGTCCCTAAAATCTGGGTTTGTTTTGTTGCAATGCATTTCCCACAGCATTCACTTCCTCAGTTGAGGCTTCACACTCATGAGTAGGGTTGTCATCTTCCACATATATCATAAGCTACGTGAGGCTCATTTTGTATCGAGGCTAAGGTCAGCTTTCGTATTTCTTTAACTATAGCATCAAGTTGTACCTGCACAAATGTTTTAGCATCAACTTGGTGAACACTAGTTGATCTTCTTCTTTCAGAACTTTCCGAGGGCCACTAATTTGCATCTTCAGATAACTCATCAAGAATTGTAACTATCTACTCTGGAGTCCTCTTCATCAACGGGCCTCCAGCTACATTGCTCAATGTTCTACGTGAGCCCGGTGTCAATCCATCCCAAAGGTCCTGGAGTTGCATCCAGAGTTCAATTCCACTATGTTGACACTTTCTAACAATCTCCTTAAACCTCTCCCATGCTTCAAAAATAGTTTCATTCTCTTTCTGGAAGAAGTTATGGATTTCTCTTCTAAACTTGCACGTTTTAGCTAAGGAAAAAGGAATTTTCTGGTCATCTCCTATGCTCTAATTGATCCCATGGATAAGATTCGAAGCCACTGCTTTGCATCATCTTTGAGTGTGAAGGGGAATTCCATTAAGTACACTACATATTGTGACACACCATTATATTGAAAGGAGTTCATAATCTCCTAGAAGTCCATTAGATGTGTATTTCGATCTTCGTTCATCTTCTCTGAAAACACAACAATTCTGAAGGGTTTGAAGCAAACCTTGTTTTAATTCGAAATTGTTAGTTGCAATTGGAGGTGGTCTCACACTTCATAATCCTTGGTTGTAGACTGGGCCTAGCATAATCACCCAATGATCTCCCAGGCATGGGAGCTATATTTCCGAACTGGTCTGCAACCAAGGGTTGATTTTGAGCAATTCTTTGACTCCTCTCTTCTTCATAGATAATATGTGCTTCTCTGATAGCTGCTTCCTCGGCCGTTTCCAGCCATAGTTTATTTGGTTGAGGATTGCACAACCTTTTCTAACGTCTTAGTGAGATTTTTTTTCCTTCCTCAGCTATCGTAGTTGTTTTTCTATCTCTGACTTGTATGGTATCACTTCTTTTGCAGAAGCTCGAGTCATGCACCAATTTCAACCTGTAACCTGTGCACAGTCAAAGAACACCAATTGTAAAAAGGGAAAAATAAAATAAAATAAAATAAATTCCTGAATTAGAACTACAAACTATTTCAAACACTATTGATTGCCAATCCCCGGCAGCGGTGCCAGTATTTTACCAGCGCAAAACACGCATTTAAATTCTGCTCGCGAATCAAATATAGTATAATATAAGATCGTATCCACAAGGATTGGATTTAAACAGTATTCTCATAGTTTCTAGCTTGGTTGCTATCCAAGATGATCAACAGTTGAGATTTGTAAGATGTCTAACTAAAATTTACTAAGAGTCTAAAGTTATTGACTAATGACAACCGAAACAAGGAACAAGCAAAGAAGGTTATCAATGGGAGAAGATAGGGTTTTGATAGGATAGGTGCAAGATAATTGTTCGAGATCTATCTCTAGATAATTCACTTCAAATGTTCAAGTGAGTCTATCGAATTCACTCAATTATTTGTTTAAACGTTCAGCAAAAACTATTGTCTCGATTAAGTCTTAACCTTACAAGATGAACCAATTTAAGCACGTGAAGATATGCAAGAAAGCGTAGTGGATTGGTCTTTTGGAAAACCTCTTTCGATTATTCTCCTAACTAGGTTTAATCAATGATTCAACTAGCTTCATTCGATTACTTAGAAGAATCTATAAACTCAACCGACAATATAATGCAAAGATATCACAAGTTATGCCTCTCCCTATTACCTGAACAAGTGAATATAGATGCAACAATTAGTTCATCCAAAAGCGATTCAATACATAAAACTAGAGTTGCAATCCGCAAACAATCATCAATACACCAAATCCATGAAACTCAAATTGGAACTACTCCATAAATATGGAGAAATTCATCACAGATAATTTAAAGTATAGAAAAACATAAATTCAATCCAAACTCGGGTCTTGAGTGAGGAAAGAATGATGAAATCCTTGTGCTTGTGTTCTTCCAACTCCTTCATAGCCTCCTTAGGTCCAAAATTTGTCAAAACTCCAGAAAATAACGTTTTTCCACATATTTATACCAAGTCGGGTCGGGCCCAGAAGAAACCTCCTTCTTGTAGCCGAAATAGTATGTTCACTCTGTAAAAATTGCACAGGAGTGCCGCATGGGGCAATGCGCCATACGGGGCATTACAGGGGATTTCAATAGAGATAAGAATTTGACAACCAGCAGGTTTTGTACAGCCGCAGCGACCCATGTGCCGCGATTGTGGGGTTTTCTCAGAGTACGACTCAGATTTCCATTTTTGACGTCCAGATTTGGTTCTCAACCCCGAACAACGATCTCGGCTTAATCCCTGGGTTTTTACTCTGACTTCAAAGCTCCAAATTGCTCGAATTAATTTCATATCATCTACATAGTTCGAAATCACTCCTTCAAGGCATAAAACACATAATAAATGCAAAACACTATCAATTAAAGCTCAAACACAAGTAAAGTGCAGTGAATTAGAGTGCAAGAAGCGACTAAAACACGATATTGTAGCCTACCATCAATACCCCACACTTAAACCATTGCATGTCTTCGAGCAATCAAACTACACTTCATATAGACACGACCTTTTCCAACAACTCCCATTACTCATCACACCAAGAATATTTAAAACAGATTAAGCGTAATACCGTAACATCCTCGTCTCAAGATTTGCCTCACAAGAACCACACATTTTTCACAACCCGCTCACTTACTCTAACACAGAAATCAATGACATTACCTCTCCTTCATGAATTAAGTGCCGTCACACAATAATAAAGAGTAGTTCCACACACACTAAAATTTAAGAATAATTAGGAACTCACGATATAAAGAATTTGCTCACTCTTAGAAGGAACATTCATATGCCACAAAAGATGTACCATAGGCTTGCCCATAGTGTTCTACTCTACTAATTGAGCTCATTTAGTCAAGGATCAAGTAGGACTTTATTTGGTTGTAATGCAGGCTATGGGATGGGTAGGATACATATAGATATAAGAGGGATTACACCTCCCTACGCACTTTAATACATACAATTAACCATTCGAAACCCCACATTTATGTCAAACCAAAATCAACCTTCACATCACTATACATCAACTCTCTACTTGTTTAAGCACAATTACATCAAGAGTTACCACTATCAAGGAACATTTTTCACAATCATACACTTTTTTTTTCCCCTTTCTTCTTCAATTCAAGTGGCTCTTATTTTTATTTAAATTATTGCATCTTCTCCTTATTTCAATAGTTCCACTCAAAAGCTAACCCAACCACCCCACACTTCAACTTTTACAAAGTTCATAACAAATTCAAGTGCTCACAAGAGGTACAAGGTCCAAATAAATGGTCAATTCAAACAAATGGGTAAGGCTTGTAATTTGGTTGCCAAAGAAATAGGATGATAGGCTCAACGTGTTTATCTATAATACATAACAACTAGGTGGATAAACGCATATATTTTGCTCGACAAAGAAGTGCCTAGATCTCCATTTCCCTAATAAAGACTCCCCGTGTGTGCTTTTGCTTTTTATGACTTGCAGGGATAGTTAGTTCGGGCTTGGAAGGGTTCTGGTTGAAATCGTAACACTTAGTTCCTTATTATTGGCTTAAAAGGGTTAAGTTTGACTTGGGTCAATATTTTTAGTAAAGGACATCCAAATCTGCATTTGATGGTCCCAATAGATTTGTATGATGATTTTTAACTTGGGCGTACGTTCAGATCGGGTTTTGGATGACCCTGGAGCATTTCGGCACTTCATATTGAAAGTTGGCGCATTGGAGGTTTTTCAAGTTTTTTAAATTTGGTTTGGAGCTGGTTTTGGTGTTATCGAGGTCTGTTTGGGATTGTGAGCCCAAGTATAGTTTCGGGTGGTGATTTGTGACTTGCCCGAAAAATTTGGTGTCATTCCAAGTTGATTTGATCGAAGTCGGACGCGCGAAAGTGTTTCTAGAAGTTTTTGAGTTTAATAATTTGATTCACGTGTTTTGGCATCTGATTCGTGCTTCTAGATATTATTTTGGTATTTTAAGTGCACGAGCGGGTCTGTATTATGTTGTTGGATGTGTTAGTTTTATTGGATAGGTTCGGGGGGGCCCCAGGTGTGGATCGCATTGGAAATCAGACTCGAAATTGGCTTGGAGGACTGCTGGTGCACCAGTTCTAGTGAGTCCGCACCTGCGAGATTTTGGCCATAGGTGTGTGCTCGCAGGTGCGAGCTTCTGATAGCAGAAGCGAGTTTGGGCGAGTGGTCAGTGGCCCACATAAGCGGGTTTGGGCTTTGGACTTCCAGATGCACCGATACGAGATTTGAGCGTGGGTTCTTTTGAGAACTCAGCAGGACTAATGGTTTTACTTGTTCAAAAAAAGAGAGAAGGTTATTAGATATAACACTATATGCATACAATCATACATGAAATATATACGTAAATGACTTGAGTAAATTATAACAACCAATAGTAATTTCAATTATGAAATTTATACTAATGTGGGGTCACATATGGTAAAGTGATTCATGTTGAATACCTTTTCGTTGTCATTAAACACTAAACCCAAAGCGTCAGTAGATTAGAGGCTAAAGGTAGAGTTCCACTCAAGGTCAAAGCTCCCTTTGGATCCCTGATACTTCAAAGTTACAAAGGGTCTCAAGGCCCAAGGCAGTGCTTGTGTCAGGGATAGTAGCCCACCCAAGAGTTAAACTCTACTCTCAAATACCCCTAACCACTCAGTCAATCTTCCCCACAGGTTTAAGTGCCAATGAGGCACTTTCAATGTAAATCACAATCACCACAGTAATACCATACCGTAGAAGTATATACCTTTCCCATAATGGCCAAAGAAGAACATTATAAGATTACAAGACAATATATCTACATTGTTATAACCATATTTCAAAGCTAAATGGATGATTCACTGTTAGTAACATGTTAAGCAGGTTCAAAAGAAATCAACTTAAAACATACATCGAGGCATAGACATTATCATACAACTGTTAAAGAACCAAACACTTGAGGCGATATATCATAAGGATTGAGAGAGCACATAGTCCAAGTCTACAACATTTATGAACACAAACACATATGCCTTAACAAATCATATATTGGTTTTAACTTAGGTTTTTTTTTCTAATATACATATAGGTTAACAGTACTTATTGATACTTCTAATAGTATTAACAGAGATATGGACTAACAGTTTCAACTAAACTTCTGAGGAGCATTAGTGGATGGGAGATTAACAACTACGGTTAGATCTTAGAAAGAATATTAATAGCATTACAGGTAAAGCACTACAACTGGAACTTCCTAAAGAGTGTTAACAGACATAGGTCAGCAACTTCAATTAGAGGTACATATTAGTAACTCAATTAAGAGGCACAGGTTGATAACCTCAATTAGAACATTCAAAGAGTACTGACAGAGATTAAGAACAACAATCCTCAGTTAGGACTCCTACAGGTATTACCAGAGATGCCAGGCCACAATCAGAGTTTCTAAAAGCATCAACACGGTTACAGATTCTCAACCTAGAATAGAAATTCTAGAATATTAACAAGATCACCAATTAGCAAGCAGCGACTAGAAATTTTAAGGATATTAACAAGGTCATAGGTTCACAAATCCAATTCGAGCTCCTATGTCACGACCCTTGCCCCGAACCCGGTCGTGATGGCGCCTCTCGTGAAGACAAGGCCAACCAATTCAAACCAAATCTCATTTTTAATCAGTTAATTAACAAGAAAACAATACAAGCATGGTATAATAGCAATCACTCGCAGGAAGTATAGCTAACCATCCCGACTACAGCTTAAACCGGGGTGTCACAATGTCATGAGCAACTAATGAATCCTAATAACAAGATTACTCATTACAATATCTAGCACAATTTTTGAAGAACATAGGAACAACAAGATGAAAGAGATACGGGACTGCGGACGCCAACAGCTACCTCGTAGTCTCTGGATCACCACCTGAACAGGAGGAATCAGTACTCCGGAGCAGAACCAACAACGCCTGAATCTGCACACATGGTGCAGGGAGTAATATGAGTACTCCAACTCAGTGAGTAATAAGCATAAATAACGACTGAAAGTAAGAAAACACACAAAGCACAAGGCATTCTATAATGAAGCATTAAAACATCATTCGCATACAGTAAATCAGTGAAAAATCAAGTAAAATCTCTTTTCAACAGGTAAAAACATGTGATCTTCTAGGTAAATAATGTGAAGTAAAACATCGCCCCTCGGGCCATATATATATATCAACAAATCCGCCCCTCGGGCAATATCATAAAATCGTACCAGCCCTCGGGCTCAAAACTCAAAATAATATCAGCCCCTCGGGCTATCACATGGAACAGTATTGGCCCCTCGGGCTATCACATAGTACAACATTAGCCCCTCGGGCTATCACATAATACAACATCAGCCCCTTGGGCTATCACATAATACAATATCAGCCCCTCGGGCTATATTTCACATCACAATGGGTACCCGCGCTCATTGGGGGTGTACAAACTCTGGGAGGGGCCCCTTACGGCCCAAGCGCAATATCAAGCCACCTCGTGGCACATATCTAGGCCCTCGGCCTCATATCAATCAAGCCACCTCGTGGCGTATATACAGTATCTCAGGCCCTCGGCCTCATATCAATCACAAGCCACCTCGTGGCACATAAAGTATCTCAGGCCCTCGGCCTCATATCACTCAGTAAAACCTCACATCTGGCCCTCGGACGCACTCAGTCAGAAAAATCATCACAAGCCCCTCGGGCCTAGCAAAACAATAGTCCTCAGCCCAAAACATCATTTAAAATATTATTTAAGTCTCAAAACTAAATAAAAGTGGTTGAGTTGTAAAACAATGT
This sequence comes from Nicotiana obtusifolia, assembly GCA_002018475.1. Taxonomy (NCBI): domain Eukaryota; kingdom Viridiplantae; phylum Streptophyta; class Magnoliopsida; order Solanales; family Solanaceae; genus Nicotiana; species Nicotiana obtusifolia. Next base: position 216,878 of record MCJB01022175.1, on the reverse strand, counting down.
AAACAGCATGACTGAGTTCAATTAATAGATCAAAATAGTGAGGAAACGGTGATAAAAACCCCCGAAGGGTTTAAATAATTGGCACGAAGCCCAAATATGGCAATCAGCCCAATCATAATGATAATAAATAAATTTCAGTCAAATACGCAGCAAAACCATCAATCGAGATGGTTTCAGTCACAATCCCTAGTAGTAAAAGGCCCCACGCTCATCATCGAGTGCGTGCCTCACCACAATATTGCACTACGATGTACAATGCGGGGTTTCAAACCTTTAGAACATCATTTACTATCACTACTCACCTCGAACCAGCTAAATCCCTAGCCCGCGACGCCTTTGCCCTTCAAATTGGCCTCCACGCGTGTCGAATCTATCCAAAATCAGATGTTTCCCTTGAAAGTCTCCAAAAAATCGTCTCGAAATTAGCTTCAATCCCAGCTTTATAGCTCCAATTATGCTTAAGATGGCTGGAATCCCCTCCTTTAGGAATTTGTCCAAGAAAGTCTCCTTTGGATATAGTTGTGAGGTTGATTTTGCTGTGATTTAGGGTATTTTGGAGGTGTTTCTCTTATATGGTAACGATAATGGGTTTTTGCATGGCCAATGGGTACTGGTTTCTATTTATAAAGGGTCAAAAATCGGAAAAAAAATGCACCAGTCAGGTTTAAAATGCGACCGCATTTTAACCGCACTTTGACCGCATTTTGACGTTGATTTTTGTCTAGAAATCTGTCTCGATCTGCGGTCTCAGTGTGGTGGATATGCGGTCCGCATTGTGGAAATGCGACCGCATTCCTGACCGCATTTCCGACTCCATTCTTTGCCCAGAAATCTGTCTGGGTCTGCGATCTGGGTGTCTGCTTTGCGGCTCGCATACAGGGTTTGCGGTAGCATAGCCTGCTTTGCAATGCCTCTTTGTCCTTTTACAAAATTCCAAACTTTCTGGTTTTTCTGCAACTTTTCCAAGGACGAAATAGTCCGTTTAACCACCCTAAACTCACCTGAGGCCACTGGGACCTCAATCAAACATGCCAACATATCCCATAACATTATTCAAACTCGTTCCAACCTTCGGAACGCTCAAAACAACCACTCAATACCAAATTCGCGTCAGATTGAAGCCTAAGAATCTCGAAGTCTTCTAAATTACTAATTTGATCAAAAACCCAATCAAACCCTATCCGAATGACATGAGATTTTGCACACATATCCCAAATGACATAACGAAGCATAACAAGGTAGAAATGGGGAAAACGGAGCGGTAACTCATGAGACGACTGGCCCGTTCGTGACATCCTAAGAGTACTTATCAAAATATCAAACCATCAGTCTTGCTTAACTTTAAAATTAGTGACATAATCATTTCTATTTAGGAATTTTGGCTAATCCCATTAAGAACAAAGCATGCGATTATATCCAAACAGTAACAACAAGAGATTCTCTTTAGAGTTCACAAGCTAAGTCTAATCTACTTAACAGAGCTTAGTGAGTTTCAAAATAGTGTGGGCATGTATGAAATCATGAGGGAAAAACAGAGACATTGAAGAACAAAAATGAGTATAGAATCACAAGCACACACAAAAGATACTTAGCAGAGGTCATATTATGAAAGTATTACTAACAGTGTCACCACATGAGCTTCAATAAAAGGATAAAAGTATCATCACATTGGTGAAACATATTAAGCATGTTTGGGATAGGGTTTCAGGTATAATGGAACTTAGTAGCAGTATTTTAGCTAAATAAATGTGTCATAATAACTTAAATACATCTTATCCATACTTCATGATTAGAACTAAGTGTAAAGTAATCTCAGAATATAACAAAAGTAATACAGAGATCCAACTAGCTTAAGACAAATTTACATAAACAGTCATGACTTTAGCCAAGCAATTAATAGAATCATAGAGGTATATTAAAGAGGTAAGAACAGGTTCAAAGGTCTTAAACTAATGCATCAGTACCATGGTAAAATTCTGATTCTCAACACTAAATAGGATCATACTTTGTTGGAGTGCAAGTTATAGAATGAACCACTAAAAATGCAAAGGATATTCAAGAAAGATCAGTATAACAGTCATAAAAATGCTAATAGAACATTAGAGAGGTTTGAACCTACGTATTAAGAACATTAAGATGTGCTTTAGTCGTTTCAAAGTTAACAGTAGACATGAATCATCATATGCATATTAATATCAGCATTCAATAATTTAAAGAAGTTCATAGTTGTAGAATCTACTTAACAGCCATAAATAAACACATGAAATAGATACAAGATATGAACACATTGTTAATAACCTCATTCAACAAAAATTGTAAAGCAGTTCATGTTCAGGAATTTAAACTAGTGAAAGAATAACATAGTCAAGGTTTTACTGACCTCCTTTGGGGAAGCAAAACAAAAGAGTGCTCAAATTAGCCTTTAGGAAACAAAAAGTTCAAGCTCTCAATCGATAGCAAGCTCAGAATCATAAAAGAAAAGAAAAGAGAAAATTGATAAAGAACTTAGACTTAATCAAAATTTTCCTAAACAATAATTAAATTCTCAGATGCTAGGTGTAGTTGGTAGGTATATCTTTTTTGTGTTAGGTTAAAACATTAAAAGCCCAAATTTATAGTGGTTGTGAATCCCTAGGGTTTCAGATTCAAATCGACTAGTGGAAGATGCCGACTGATGGATGATGATAGCAGAGAGAGTGAAATCAGAGTGAATCAAAGGGAAAAATGAGTGAGAATCTAATCATTAGTGTGTGACATCCGTCACATGTGAGAACCCATTGGACAAAGACCAGAGGTCCAGAGGTCATAGCATTTGACCTCTGGTTTCGAATAAGCATCATGAGATGCTCATGCATACTCGAATTTCGTCACAACACCAGAAGATGTGAAGACTGAAGTTTCATGTTTGTGTCTAGGTCAAAGAACTTGATTTTTCAAATTCTTATGATGAAATGGGAGATATCACAAGATTCGCAAAGTCAGAAGTCATAAGGATGATTTGGGGTCATGATTCACAACCTTGCACGATTTGGTGTAAGGTTTCTGGGATTGATGGGTCTAGGGTTTGAGAGAGAATGAGAGAGGAAAGGGAAAGGGGGCGGCTGGGATGGAGGAAAATGATTTAGGATTTTGGGGTGAGACCACCCAGTCTCTAGGTTTATTTGGAAGAGAAAGATCTAGGCTGTTGGATCTTTGATCAATGGCCCTGATAATTCAAGTATTAACAGATTTTAACAAGGAAATATGTGAGCCATTGAATCCATGTGTTTCAACGGCTAAGATTGGATCTAGGAGGCATTAAAATTAAAGGAAAATCAAGATAAAATGTGGACAGTTGACGGATGAATCAATGGCTCATATGCGTGTGTGTTTCTTATGTGAGTGGTAGAGATGGGCGATGTGGCAAATTTCTATTGGTTTAGAAGAAGTGAAGGGAATTGCCTAGGTGGATTGGCTAGGTTGTTTGGACTTGGTCAATTCCGAATTGGGCCTATGTATTGCACTAGTTTTAATTTAAAAAATAGCCATTTTGTGTTTAATTAGAGAATTATAATTATAGACCTTTAGCACTTTTAATCCCTTTTGAAATTAAATTAAATATACATATTTGTTCTCAATAAAATATAGTAAAATAATAATTATCATATATGCTACTAATTATTCTAAAATAATTAATTATAAAATACCCTATTTTCCAAATTTTGTGATATTAGTTTCGAATTATTAAAATGACAGACCAATTAACAAAAAATTAAAGAATAACTAATTAAAGTAATTGTAATACCTATGCAATATATATAAGATTATTTTAATGATTGTAAGATAGTATGTATGATATATTTATAATTACAATTATAACATTGAATTATCAATTTAAAACTCACTAATAACAAATTAATTTTGTAATAATAGGTGTTATTGATTGAAAATACATTCAACATATTCATTGTATATTATTAAGTATAAATAAAATAATTTTAAAAAAAGGGAGGGTCAAAATTAACAGTCAACAGCTGCCCCTCTTTGATCGAAGACGATGAAAGAGTTTTCGGGAAAAGAAATTGAACTAAGGCCTATTTTGTCCCAACTTTAGGCATATATTGTAGGGATATCACGAAGATTTTGGGTTATAGAATTAGGAAGATTTCAGGAGAATTTGGGGAGTTGGGACCGAATTCTAACTTTGAATTGCTTACATACCTCGGGCTCACCGAGGATCAGGCCTCATGTAGTTCGGGAGTGAAGATTTTGAGGAAGCTATGCTCGCAGGAACTGCCTCAGTATCGTATTATGATAATACTACAAAACGGATGATTTGGCGCTCAAGGTAGCTTAGAATTTGCGGCTTGACTTAAAAGATTCGAAGGATAAGAGTTATATTGATTATTTTAAGTTTGAGCTTGGATCCTTAGCCCGCTAATGAGTTTGTTGTCCCTCATAACGTTGTAGCTTGGTTTGCTGCCTAGAAGGAGTTCAACATTGCGATGTTTGTTCCTGCAAAAGAATGAAATACACGCATACCCATATATTGCAATGTAGAATTTGTTAAGATATAATGTAAAATGATGCAGGAATGATAATGCACGGCTGCTGGCTAACTGTTATTTGGGATTGGGATGATGGGATACTTGAATTTAACTCGGTAGTTAGCCGGGCTGTGTATCGTTCCGTACCTGTCGGAGCATTGAGTCTCCTCGTGTTGGGAGTAGTTGATTCATAATTTAGAATACATCTTCACTTGCTGGGAGAGTTTTGCATTGAAATGTAAAGTATCTTCGCTTGATGGGAGTGATTGGCTTGTAGAGTGCATCTCCGCTGATTGGGAGAGGTTGCACTGAAATGTAATGTATCTCCGCTTGATTGGAGTGATCGTAATGTAAAGCATCTCCGCATGATGGTAGTTTCTGACTTGAAGAAAAACATAATCATGCCTGTAAGCTACATGAGCAAAACGTGAAATCATTCGAGATAACAGTAAAGGAAAAGAGCATGTCTATGAGATACTCTTGACTGTGAGGCTAAGTTGGGGCCATCAATTAGTAGAACGTTAGCAACGAGGTTTGCAGCTATCTATTCTGATCTCTGATGTGGCAGAGTGGTGGTGCGGATCGCTCCCGTTGGCAGAGCGAACAATTTGATATATACATGGCTTCGATTGTAGAAGCCGACGCTTGATTTGTATAGGGCGCTTCGATCGATTAAGCTGACGAATTGCTACGTACAAGGCTCCAATTGGTGGAGCCAGTGGCTCGATTTTTGTACAAGGTACATTGATTGAGCTGACGATTTGCTATATATGATATGCTTCGGTTGGCATGGCCAGTGGCTCACTATATACAACATGCTTCTTTTAGTAGAGCAGATGATTTGCTATATACAACATGCTTCGTTCACATCAGCGGCCTGGTTCTAAAAGACCTACAAAGGATTCAAGAATTAGTTTTAGTTATACAAGGAAAATCTGAATAGAGAAAGAGAGATGATAGTCATGAGAGAGTGGCGGATCCGTTATTTTCCCTAGTGTATTTCCAGCACTTCCTTATATCCTATTGGCCCTGCGCTCAAAAAAAAGTTCTTAGCAAGGGGGTGTTGCTTTGTGTCAACTGTAGTCCCGGCTTTGCCTCATTCTTGATGAGGTTATTCCACGAAGTTTGGTAAGTGAAACAAATTATGATATTTTAGAAAATATTTTCTTAAAAATCTTTGTTTTATGGCAAATGTTGTTGTTCCGGATTATGACTTGTTTCGAAAGTTCCTTAAACGTGAGTGTTGCCTCTTGAAGACTCTATCCCGTTGATGTCAATCCTCATACGATGCTTCTGACGAAGTGGATGCTTGCCACTGCGATTGCGTCCTAATATGAACCAATGCATTACAAAGGTTTTCCTAGGGTCATGACCGAACACTTTCAGGTTGCCTACGTATCCGAAACAGAATCAAGTCTGAACGTAATTCTTGGATAATAATAAAGGAAATATGACGAATATGACCGAGCCTGATTCAGGCAGTCTATGTATCCAAATGGAATCAGGTCAAGACGTAGTATGATTACAATAGAGGCAAAATGATGAGATTGAAAATGAAATGGCCGAGTCTGACCCAAACTGCCTACATATCCAAATGGAATCAGGCCAAAACTTAGTTCAATTACAAAAAATGATGAATCAGATGAAGATTTCCTATGTATTCCTTCAAGAGGAAATCAAGTTGTGGTGTAGTTCCGGGCAGCATACAAAATGATATTTGGATTTTCGATTACAAAAAAAAGGGGGAGAGATAAACCGACCTTACGTGGGTTGCCTACGTATCCCTCCGTGGATAGTCAGGTTGAGCATAGTTCTGTTACATCCGAAACCCTAACTCTATTGTCTTCAAACATAATATCTCTTGATTGCGTCTGAGTTGATAGGCTTCGTGCTGACTCTTCCGTCCATCTCTACCAAGATCAGGGCTCCTCCGGACAGCACTCGGTGGACCACATAAGGACCTTGCCAATTCAGTGCGAACTTTCCTTTGGCTCCTACTTGGTGGGGGGATATTTTCTTCAGAACCAACTACCCCAGTATAGACTGGCAAGGCTTCACCCTTTTGTTAAATGAATTGGCCATTCTATTTTGATACAGCTGACCATGGCATACTGCATCCATTCTCTTCTCATCAATGAGCATGAGTTGCTCCTGCCCGACCCATATCCGTTCTACATCGTCTAACTTGGCTTCTTGGATGACTCTTAAGCATGGTATCTCAACTCTTCGGGTATCATAGCTTCAATTCCATATACCAACATGTAAGGCATTGCCCCAATGGATGTCCTCATGGTGGTTCGATAACCGTGTAAGGCAAAGGATAACTTCTCGTGCCATTGCCTATGACTGTCCACTATCTTTCGTAGAATCCTTTCAATGTTCTTGTTGGCTACTTCAACTGCTCCATTCATTTTTGGTCTGTAGGCTGTAGAATTACGGTGGACAATTCTGAACTTCTCACTAATTTCCCTCATGAGATCACTGTTGAGATTAGCTGTGTTGTTAGTGATGATTGACTCGGGTATCCCAAATTGGCAGACGGTTGTCAGGAACAAAATCTGCCACGATTTCTTTGTGACATCCTTGTAGGTAGATGCTTCGACCATTTCTCAATGGTTGCTGCCAGTGCCTCATTGATGGTGTTGCTCGGCATGCTCACCCCACTAAACACTTTCATCCGGGCGTCTTTATGATTGTCAAAACTCATCAGTGAATCCATGATTGATATTTGTGCTGGGGTTTTCTTCAGTTGTTCCTCCACAGAGTATTCTTTGGTTGACATCTTCTTCTAGAATTCTGCGGCCTTAGGATCTATTATGTTTCTTATCTGAATCTCTTCCCTTCCTAGATTCCCTCGATTTACATCCTCAGGAGCGTAACACCTCCACGACCCAGTCATATCGTGAGCCACTGTGGAATCCGTCATCTTGGATTTCCCTTTTTGTTGATATGTTTGTAGGACGATTTTATATTCCCGATCCTCTACATCCCTGGTAGTAGCAGTGGGCTATTGCTGGTAAGTCTGAACCATCACAGCAGTGGGCTATTATGGTGATCATCGCAGTCCTTTGAGGTGGGACCCTTGCAGTCTCAGTGTTTTCTATCGTGACAATGGTTCCTTTCTAATAATACTCTTCATCCAGAGTGATCATATTAGCCCCTTGATTCCGGTGATTTGTCAACGGATTGCGGTTCACATTGGGGGGAGCCGGGGTGCAATGAATGGCTCCACTTTTGACCAATGACTCAATTTCATTTTTCAGTCTGAAACAATCTTCAGTATCATGGCCCGGTATGTTTGAGTGGTCACACACCGTTTGGTTGCATCAAAGTATTTTGAGGGATGCTCAGGAACCCTTCCTTATATCGGATATATCAAGCCTGCTCTCTTCTATCTTTCAAACAGTTGAGCCAGAGGTTCAGCAATCAGGGTGTAGTTTCTAGAACCTCTCTCTTCAAAATTTGGGTGAGGTCGGGGTGCATAAATGGGTCGTTTTTGATGAGTGATAGTTTGAACTATAGCGTATAGTCATAGTAGGTTTGGATTGTTATGGGCTCGAGGTGGGTTATATTGAGGTTAGGGATTGTAATAAGGCTGGTTATATTGAGGTTGGGGATTATAATATGGCTGTGTGTTGTAGACTGGAGCATAAGCAGGTGGGTGTGGGGAATGGGTGCTTGAAGAATAAGAGGTGTTTCCATGATGTAGGCTGGACTGATAATAGGGAACGACTACTGTTACCTCCTCCTTTTTCTTCTTTCTGCTACCTATTAATCCTTATTGGATTGCTTTAATAGCTGCATGAAATGCGGCCATAGATTGTACCTTGCCGTTCTTTATACCTTCTTCTAAGAAATCTCTCATCTTGACCAGTTCGGGGAATTTCTATCCCATCATGCCTATTATTTTCTCAAAGTAAATCCCTTCCTGAGCCCTGATGAAATACTTAGTCAGCTCACTGTCATCCAACAGAGGTTGTGCCCTGGCGGTCTCTGATCTCCATCGACGTACATATTCTTGGAATGATTCGGACGGCTTCTTCTGCAAGTTTACCGACACGAACCTGTCAGGAGAAATTTCTATGTTGAACCAAAAGAGATTCATGAAATCTTCTGCCATATCTTGCCATGTCCTCCAGTTCCGCGGATCTTGTCGAGTATAACTAAGTAAGTGCTTCCCCTATCAGGCTATTCATTAATAGTTTCATTCTCAACTTCTCCTTTCTTCCTACTCCAACTAGCTTGCCACAGTAGGCTCTTAGGTATATGTCCCGCAAAGATATCAAACTTCAGAGGCTTGTACCCACCCGACATATCTATATCAGAATGGATACACAGACCCTCGAGCAACCTGAAGGTTCTTCATTTGTTTTCTCAATGCTCGTAATTGGTCAAACACTAATTCCTCCTCCTTACACCTAGCTTCCCTCTCCATTTTGGCATATTGGTTAATTTCATAAGGTATCCTGACCGTGACAGGCACTGTGAAGGTGAGTTCTGAAATGGCATATACGGGAGGAACATATCACTCATGTGCAGCGTATGTGCGCGGTTTGTGTCGCGGGTATATGCTAGTTTTGGTTAGTGGTAAAGGTGATTCCGTCACGAGGAGGGGTGTGAACTGTGTTGGTGGTAACTCGTGGGTTTTATGGCGTTTGATCGTAATTTGGTGCCTAAGGAGTGTGTATGGGAGGATTTGGTGGGTTTGCAAGGGTTACTAGAGGTATAATCTAAGTGGTAGGGACCGAAATCGAGGCATTGTTGGTCTAGCGAGTCGTATAAGAAAAGTGGTTGGGGATTGAATCTAGAGAAGGAAAACATGGTGGTTTTGGGAGCGTCGTCATGAAAACATGGTGGTTGTGGGAGCGTCGTCATGGCCAGATGTGCCAATTCCTGGATGTTTTGTACTTTCTCCCTCAAAGATTCCATTTCCTGGGCCATCCTGGCAACATGTTTGTCATTCCTTGTCTCATCTTTCTCTCCCGATCGCCCCGGGCTATAGGCTATTACCAGAGCATGTTCGATCGAGTTATCTGTCGCATACATCTTCCCTTTCTTGCTTAGGTTGTACGATGGTTCCGCCAGTTTCTGGTCCACACAAACCATCTTTTCTTTGGGGAATAATAATAAAGTAAGAAAAGAAAAGAAAGAAAAGAAAAAGAACAGAAGCCAATTTCAGCATTTGCATAAGTAATAGGCACACAAAGCAGTTAGTTCATGTATTCAGGCAAGCACATTCTCCTAAAATTTGTGGGACCTCTCTTTGTCAGAGGTAGGGCTAATTCGCGAATATTTGACAAACAATTAGATTTGACACATTCAAATCCGAAGCAAATTTTGTTTTCATTGATAGTGTTTGGATTGTGATAAGCGAGAGTAGAGGTAACATCATTGTTTCCAACATTTACAGAATTACATGGGCTCAAACAAACCTACCCTTAGGGAAATGAGAAAGTTTGGGATAAATATACAAAGTGGGAAAAGAGGGGAAACCAACCAACTTCTAGTAACCATCCCAAGAATCATTCCTTATTTCCTCTTCTTCTTCTTCTGGTTCTTCCTCCAGATCTTCTTCAAATTTCTCTCCATCATAACTGAATTCAAATTCTTCCTCTATATCTTCCTCTAGTTTTGTCTTGGACTCAATCTAGATACACTCCACTACTCGGTCATCATCCTTGGTGGGTGGCAGCATGTGATCAATTGATCGTAGGACCACTAGGCAGTGCATGGAAGTAGTCACAAGACAGTGTGTCAAGATATCATGATAGATTATCAAAGTCGCCATTACTTCCTCCAGCTAGGCTATTCCTGCCCTGCTTGGACGGGCTAGCTCGTCCTATTCGTTGATCCAGACAAAATATTTCGGAGTGCAGCACGATTTTTGACCCATCGGCATTGTGACCAGATTATTCCACTCTTCTTGAAGCCTTCTTATCCTTGGTATTGGGATCTGCCAGTCATAATCATCCTCATATAATGTTGTCCTCGTCCAGAGAGGCACATTCTGAATCAATCCGAACTGCTTGAGAACTCGTAGGGGTGAGTATGGCTGGATGCCCTCAAGTCCTATCAGCTCAATGAAATATTTCTGAGAAGTCCTTAGGATTGCTCTTCCACCTAGCCACGACAACTTCCAATTCTCCCATTCTCCACTTAGGTTAGTCAACATCTCTCTCCAATCTTCCTGTCTATGTGGCGAGACCAAATGTCTCATCCTATCGTTGTGGCTTCGAATCATGTTACTGACGCCCACAAAGTAGTCAACTATGGCCTCTCGCTGAAAGAAATGCTCTTTGGCCTAGATTTGAAGCAGCAAGTTACAGCCCTTGAAGAAATCATATCCCCTGGAACATGCGGACAAAGCCCTGAGAATCTCTGCTAACACCATGGTTACCAGAGTGGCTTGGAGGTTGTCTTAGAATGTTGCTAGAACCACGGGTAACAAGTTGATATTTATCCATCCTCTTCTTTGAGGGAAAACCAGCAGTCCCAGTAGCACCAAAGAGAAGGTTATGGGTCGGAGACTCTCCCACGATGTCCGAACATGTGAAACAATTGGTCCAAGCTTACCCATCCATCCTTGATTCTCCTCGACTGTTTGTCAGACCCAAAGCATCAAGAAACCTGTAGCCGGGCATGGTGACCAGTAGTATAAGGTTTCCTCCCTTTAAATGGCAGCTTCGTGAAACTGGTAACTTCTTCCAACGTCGGTACTAACTCAAATCAGCAAACTTGAACACCACCTTGGTCTGGTCCCAGAACTCTATTAGCAGGCGAGTAAAAACTTTGTCAGTTCGAATGTCTAGCAAGGTGTGCTTCGAGATGTGTCCTGATTTCGTCTCCATGTTCTCGGCGGATATTCTTCCACCATTGCTTTAGCTTGTGTGGTGCTCCCATTACCATATTGATCTCGGGGATGTTTTGGTTGATTTCCATTTCTGAAGTGGGTAGAAAAAGGGTTTGATAAGTGTTTGCTTCGGATCTTATGTGTCTCGTCATGTAACTTTCCTAATTGTGTGTGTCAATTCCAAGGACCGACTCACCTAAATTTCAAGCAGTGTGACCAATGTTTTCTAGAGTAAAGGGTTTCCTATTTTTGAATTGGACTGAAGACTGCGAGAAGTTATGTCAATTGACCTGACAAAGCCATTCTCAAAAACTGAAGAATTTTGAAAGAAGGTTTGGAGGGGTGTAAAAGACAACGCTCGTGTGCCATTGTGTGTGATAGTGTAAGGACAAGACTCGATAGGAAGCAATGTGATGACAGCATATATAAAGCGGTAACAGATAATGATATAGCAATAACAGTCTAAGATAAGCAAACATGCATAACGAGCAAGTAAGGCAGGAAAGCATATAATTGCAAATTAAACACATTTAAAGCAACCTACAAATAATCCTAAGTTCCAGGTTTAGTCTAAGTTTGCTAAGGTCAAAACCTAAGTGTGAAATCCCCAACAGATTCGCCATGTTGTTGAACCCTATTTTACATGAGTCAAAACAAAATTCAACTTGTGGTTTCTCTGTTGATGATAAGAGAGAGTCGCCACCTAATATTTAAAGGTATACTAGGGTACCTATTTAATTGCTAAAGGTCATTCTTTATTAATCTGCTAACCGGTGAGATTGTGGGTAAGGGTTCTTGTTCTTTTAAGGGGAAGGTGTTAGGCACCCTTTAAAATCCACCTAAAGTAGCTCCATAGGACATAGACTAGGTGTAACGGATTAGTTGTTTGCATTCTGCTTGATTAGTATTAAAGGGTACGACTTACTATATATATATTTAAATTAGAACTTGCTATTTGAAAAAGGATATGTATCTTTGAAAAGGCATAAGTTTAAAAGGGTCTTTGAAGATAATATTTATATGTACATATAATTGAAAGATTTTAAATTATGTACATGATGGTTTATATTTATGAAACATGTAAGAAAGGGCTAAGTTATAAAATGCTTTGTATTTAAAAATTACGGTTATTCATGTAACACTAAATAGAATAAATATGTTGGTAGAAATTGAGCCTAAGATGTACCTTGGCTTTCAAAATCTTTATTCTTAGACTTGAGTAAATTATTTGAAAATCTTTTGTTGTGCAGCAGCACTTTGTTTCGAAAGATTTGATTTTCCTGTAGAAGGCCAGTTTCGGATTCCATTTTTGGTTCATTTTTAAAAGAGGTAATACCATTCTTGCTAAGCTATTTTTAGGCTTCAAAATCCTTATGAAATGTTAGTAAAGCATAGAAGATTAATAGCATGAGTAACATATGATTAACGAATGAAGAATAGTTACTCTTAAGCCTAATGCTTCTTTTCATCATATATCCTTTAAGGCTTGCCTAAGTTGTTTATATGATTCAAAAGGGTAAAGTAAGGCATCTAATCAGATATGATGAGTGCAATGTCATATACGTATGACAGCACATGAATAACAGAACGAGATAAAATAGTAAAGGGTAAGAAGTGACTCTGGTTTGGGCCTAAAAGAGATAGGCCCAACAAACAGCAGGAACAGACATCAGTGGGCTTCGGACTTCCAGATACACCGGTACGAGATTTGGGCTTGAGTTCTTTTGAGAAATCAGGAGGCCCAATGGTTGTACATGTTCAAAAAGAGAGAGGAGGTCATTATATATAATACTCTATGCATACAATCATACATGAAATATATAAGTAAATGACTTGAGTAAATTGTAACAACCAATATTAATTTGAATTATGAAATTTATACTAATATGGGGTCACATATGGTAAAGTGATTCATGTTGAATACCTTTTGTTGTCATTAAAAACTAAACCCAAAAGGAGTAATGAATATCGATAGATAGAGGCTAAGGGTAGAGTTCCACTCAAGGTCAAAGCTCCCTTTGGATCCCTGATACTTCAAAGTTCCCAAGGGTGTCAAGGCCTAAGACAGTGCTTGTGTCACGAAGAGAAGCCCAACCAAGAGTTAAACTCTACTCTCAAATACTCCTAACCACTCATAGACAATCTTCCCCACAAGTTTAAGTGCTAATGAGTCACTTTCAATGTAAATCCCAATCGCCACAGTAATACCATACCACATATGTATTATACCATTCCCATGATGGACAAAGAAGAACCTTATAAGATTATAAGACAATCTATCTACATTGTTATAACCATATTTCAAAGCTAAATGGATGATTCACTATGAGTAACATGTTAAGCAGGTTCAAAAGAAATCAGCTTCAAACATACATAGAGGCTGAGACATTATCATACTACTATTAAAGAATCAAACACCTTAGGTCATGTATCTTAAGGATTGAGAGAGCACATAGTCCTAGTCTGCAGCAATCATGACCACAAACACATCTTCCTTAACTAATCACAAATTGGTTTTAACTTAGGTCTTATTTTCTAATACACACATAAGTTAAAAGTCCTAATTGAGACTTCTAAAAATATTAACAGAGATATAGACTAACAGTTTCAACTAAACTTTCGAGGAGCATTAGTAGAGGGGAGATTAACAACTACAGTCAGATTTTAGAATAAGTATTAATAGCATTACAGGTTTAGCACTACAACTGGTACTTCCTAAAGAGAGTTAATACGGACATAGGTCAGCAACTTCAATTAGAGGTACAGATTAGTAGCCTCAATTAATAGGCACAGGTTGATAACCTGAATTAGAATATTCAAAGAGTATTGACAGAGATTCAAAATAGCATTCCTCAGTTATGACTCCTACAAGTATTACTAGAGATGCCAGGCCACAATCAGAGTTTCTAAAAGCATCAATAGGATTACAGATTCTCAACATAAAATAGAAATTCTAGGAATATTAACAGGATCACAAATTAGCAAGCTCCAATTAGAACTTCTAAGGATATTAAAAAGGTCACAGGTTCACAAATCCAAGTAAAGCTCTGATAAGTGTAGATTTTGACCACTTATTAGTACCTTTTTACTTTTATTTTAGTCCGAATGTATTAATTTATGTTCCCAAAACAAATAAAAGTGTGCAAATTACCAGAATATTAGAAGTTTGGGCTCATATGAAGAAATTCGACTCAAAAAGGAGTATTTCGGCTCACAAGGCAAGAGGGGGCGCATCACACAAGAAGTGTGGTTCGCATAGGTATTTCTGCGACCGCACAAGAAAGTGCAGACCAAAATCCCTTTGCGACCATAGAACTAGTGAAGAAGCCCAGCAGGCTTTAAGCAGAAACACGGACCGCACATGAATTGTGCGGCCGCACAGGGCACGCACTAACAAGAATTCAAATGTTCAATAGTGTACAAATGACCAAGACTTAAAGCCTTGCCTGAATTGCGGACCGCATAAGAATTGAGTGGCCGCAGAAGCTAACTTGCAGCCGCAAACCAAACTGTGCTGCTGCAGGATCCAAGTCCCTGTAAGACCAAGCAATATGCAGACCGCACATGGAATTGTGAGGCCGCAGAACCTCTCGAGGGGTATTTTTGTCAGCGAATTTTGGGCCACTATAAATAGACCAGAATCACATTTTTAGGTCAAGTTTTAAAGTTCAAGCAGTTGTAGTCGTTATAATTTTCCATTTTAGGAAATTTGTGATCATTTTGGGATTAAAACATCATAGTTTATCATTTTAGTCTTATATTATGAGTTTAATTAGTATTTCTTCTTTATTTTATTCATTTTCTACTATGAGTAGCTAGACTCTTACTAGGGTTGTGACTCAACCCTAGTGTGTAAACCTTATGGGGTATTTAATTTAATGCTTGTTTATAATTGGGTGTTGATTATTTAGCCTTGCTTATGCTTTAATTTTAGAAATAATTGTTGCAAACATTGATTCATGTCTTTTTGACTTGGTCTTTACTTGAGAAAGAGAGACCTAGTCTAGAAATGCTTGGCTAACAAGAAATTGGGCTAATTAAGAATTTGATTATCCTAATTAAAGGGTTTCAACTAGAGATAGGAAAAACCCGACTTGAACTCATATCAACCATTTAGCTTGATATCCATTTGGGCTTGAGAAAATCAAATTGGGCATAATTACTCTATGACCAAGAGGTATTGAGTGTGTAACTTAGAGTTGAGAGCTATAATACACCCCAAACAATAAAACAAGTGTTAACGTACTTAACCTATTAGGCAAACACCTTGGTGAAGGTCGCATCCCTAGGCCTTTTAATCATTTGGTAAAAACTACAAAAACAATCTTTCGCTTTCTAGTTTCTTCTCATAAGTTTGTAATTGTTAGTGATAATTTAGAAGTAGAAAACAAAATCCTATTGTTTGGAAGCGCGATTTAGTTATTTCATTTGCTCTCATCAAGTGTATACCCTAACACCCTTATTAAACTCCCTTCGAAAATCAACCCCGACTCTTGTGGGGTACTATTCTTCCAACGATCAATTCCACTCACTATTGAGTGCGGATTGGATGTGGATCAATTTTTGGCGCCATTTCCGGGTAGTTAAAACGGTGTTAGCTATATATTTGAGTGTGTTTTTGGAATATCTTCTTTCCCTTCGGTGTTACTAACTTGTTTAAGAAATTATAGGTACAAACATGGCGAAAAATCTCAGAAATTTTCCTTTTGGGGAATTGGACGGCTAGGAGGAGCAAGTAGAGGAGGTACCTCTTGATCCTCAAGCCAATCGGAGAGGCCGGTTACCACCTGACAACATGCCCGTTCCACCCCATCTCCACCACTAGCAGCTCCACACCAGATATGGCCGACGAAGGTTATGCTAGTGCAATAGTCCCTCCCTGTTTTAGGGATGGAAACATCCAAATCACCAATGTGATGCTCACTTTGCTTGAGCAACGGGGTTCCTTTACTGGTGCTCCAACTCAAAATGCTTATAAACATTTGAAGGGCTTTTTGGATACATGTTGAGGGAGCAAGCAAACTAATGTTTCCGAGGATGCATTGAGGGTAAGGATTTTTCCCTTCTCTCTATAGGGGAAAGCTTGAGATCGGTTGGAAAGATTGCCGAACCATTTAATTCACACTTGGGATGAGTTGGCGGAAAAGTTCATTGCTACATTTTTCTCTCTCGAGTACATGGCTACACTTCGAGATGAAATCTTGGCATTCAAGTAAGAGCCGAATGAATCACTACACAAAATATGGGAGCGTTATTGAACAATGGTTAATGATTGTCCCAATAACGATATGAGGGAAAACATGATTCAACAAACCTTTTATCGTGGGATTAACACAATCAACCAATGTGTAGTGAATCAACTAGCATGTGGGATGTTTATGACTACGCCTTATGTTGAGGCATGTGAAATCTTGGATAAGATGGCAGAAACGTCGTCAGCTTGGAAATTTCGGGCCAATGTTCCACATTACCCAGTATATTTAATAGCTTCCATGGACCTACAAAAAAAGTATTTGTTCAAGGTGATCCGAATATGATTCACATTCACAAAAGTTGCAAGACCATGGGCAAGCCATTGTCGAATTGACCACTACCATGACTCAACTAGCGAAGGCCCAACTAAATCAAGTGCAAGCTCCTAAGCAATTTAATGCTATGAAGGGGGTGAATGTGATGGTGAATAAGAGGAGGACCAATGGTCCACAAGTGCAAAATCGAATGGAGAACTATGTGTAAAATGATGGTGGTTTTAGCAAGATAATTGTTGTAATGACCAAGAGGAGGAAGTGCAATATGTGAACAATTTTCAAGGGCAACGAAACAACTTCCAAGGCCCAAACCAACAACAATGGCAACCACAAAACAATCATGGCAATTAGAATTCTAACAATCAAGGGAATTGTCATAACAAAAAAAATAAAGGGAATTGGAGTGGAAACAACCAAGGAAATTTGGGAGGCCTCAATCAAGGTGGATGGAGTAACAATCAAGGCAACTGAGGGTCGGGTTTTCAAAGGCTCCCGATGTATCAACAACTGAGAAACCCACCTCCTTATCCTTCCCATGGTTCGAGTTCTTCAAACAATAAGATGGGATGTATTGAAAGTATGTTCAAGGAACTAATGGAAAATAATGCCGATTCGTATGCCCAACTTGCATCACACAACACGTCAATCCGCGACCTAGAAGTTCAAATGGGGCAAATCGCTCAAGCTTTAACTTCTCATCCTAAGGGGGCACTACCAAGTAATATGGTGGTAAACCCAAAGGGTGGTAATAATACAGGGCATGCTATGGCGGTCATCACAAGAAGTGGAAGAGGCGGGAATGCACCCACCTCAAGTGGAAGACGACTTGTTGATGATGACCAAATGATGAAAGAGAGATCCCTAACAATGTCATTCAACCTAATGAGGAAGTTCGGATTGATATTGATGATAGTGTGGAAGAGACTTAAGAGGAGGTGAACACGTCTAGGGAGCATATTATTAACATACCGGAGCCAGTAGTGCAAAACGCTAAGGCTCCATTGCCTAAGCCTCCACCTCCATACCCTCAAAGACTTGCCAAACAAAATGGTGAGAATCAATTCAAGAAGTTCATTCAAATGATGATGAGTCTACCAATCAATGTGCCATTAGTCGAAGCTTTGGAACAAATGCCTGGTTATGCAAAGTTTATGAAGGATTTTGTGACAAAGAAGTGGTCAGTGAATTTTGAGACCATCAAAGTCACTCATCAAGTGAGTGTAATTTTTCATTCAATGGCTCCTATGTTGGAGGATCCTGGTGCTTTCGCAATTCCTTGTACAATTGGAAGTGCCAAGTTTTGCTAAAGCTTTTTGTGATCTTGGGAAAAGTATAAATTTGATGCCTTATTTGGTTTTCAAGACTTTGGGAATTGGAAAACCAATATCCACCTCTATGAGATTGCAAATGGCCAATCATACCATGAAAACGCCGTTAGGTGTGATTGAAGATAATTTGGTCCAGGTTGATAAATTCATTCTTCCGGTGAATTTTGTCATTCTAGATTGTTAGGTTGATTATGAAGTGCCAATTATTCTTGGGAGACCTTTCCTTGTTACGGGTAAGGCTCTTTGTGATGTTGAAGCCGGAGAACTCACTTTTTGGGTTGGTGATAAAAAAGTGGTATTCCATGTGTGTAAGTTCATGCGGCAACCAAATAGCAATGAGGTGTGTTCTTTTGTGGATTTGGTGACCGATGTCATTGTTGATGATACAAGTGCTACAATCAATGTTGGTGATATGTTGGAGGTCATCTTGCTCAACTTTGATGATGACGAGATGGATGGCTTCATGAATTGTGTGAACTCCTTGCAAGGAATGGAAGTCGTACAACTATGCACCCCGGAAATTGTCCTTGGATCTTGAAAATAGGAAAACTCCTCCTACAAAGCCTTCTATTGAAGAGCCACCTACCTTGGAGTTGAAGTCATTGCCTCCACATCTTCGGTATGAATTTCTTGGCCCTTGTTCTACTTTAGCGGTTATTCTTTCCTCTTGTTTGACTAAAGTACAGGTCGATTCCACATTGGTGGAGCTACAAAAGAGGAAGAAGGCTATTGGGTGGACCTTGGCGGATATTCCGATATAAGACCCGCCTTCTGTATGCATAAGATCAAGTTGGAGGATGGCACTAAACCATCTATTGAACATCAAAGAAGTCTCAATGAGGCTATGAAAGAAGTTGTCAAGAAGGAGATTATCAAGTAGTTGGATGCCGGGGTTGTCTACCCTATCTCCGATAGTTCATGGACTTCTCCGGTTGAAGTGTCCCAAAAGAGGGGGCATGATAGTGGTCACCAATGACAAAAATGAATTGATTCATACAAGAACGGTGACCGTTTGGAGAGTGCGTATGGATTATCGCAAACTCAACAAAGTCACAAGGAAAGATCACTTTCCACTTCCTTTCTTAGATCAAATGCTCGATAGATTGGGCGGCCGAGCTTTCTATTGCTTTCTCGATGGGTACTGGGGATACAACCAAATTCTCATTGCTCCGGAAGATCAATAGAAAATAACCTTTACATGTCCCTATGGAACTTTTGCTTCCAAGCGGATGCCATTTGGTTTGTAATGCACCGGCGATTTTTTAAAGGTGTGTGATGGCTATTTTCACAGACATGGTGGAGGACTACCTTGAAGTTTTTATGGATGACTTCTCAGTGGTTGGAGATTCTTTTGATAATTGTCTTACAAATTTGGACAAAGTATTGTCTAGATGTGAAGAAACCAATTTGGTACTCAATTGGGAAAAATGTCATTTCATGGTCGAGGAGGGTATTGTCCTTGGACATAAAATCTCAAGGAATGGAATTGAAGTTGACAAGGCAAAGATTGAGATGATTTTTAAGCTTCCACCCCCAACTTCGGTGAAGGGTATGCGGAGTTTCTTAGGCCATGCGGGATTTTACCAGCGCTTTATCAAATATTTCTCTAAGATGGTGAACCCGTTGTGTAAGCTTCTTGAGAAGGATGCCAAGTTAATTTCAATGATGATTGCATGAGAGCTTTTGAATTGTTGAAGCTCAAGTTGAAAACTACTCCCATCACAACCGCTCTAAATTGGAGTGTGCCTTTTGAACTCATGTGTGATGCAAGTGACGTAGTGGTTGGGGCTGTTTTGGGGAAATGCATCAACAAGATTTTCCATCCGGTCTACTATGCTAGTAAGACAATAATAGTGCCCAAGTCAACTATACCGTTACGGAGAAAGAGCTCCTTGCTATTATGTTTTCAATTGAGAATTTTCGCTCGTACTTGATGGGTGCAAAATTTATTGTCCACACAGATCATGCGGCACTTCGTTATCTTATGAGCAAAAAGACTTCAAAGCTCGGTTGATGAGATGGTTAATCCTATTAAAAGTATTTGAAATTGACATCCAAGATAGGAAAGGTAGTGAAAACCAAGTGGCGGACCACTTGTTTAGTTTGGAGGAGGAGGGGAGGCCGCATGATGGCCTTGAAATCAATGACTCCTTCCCTGATGAGCAACCTTTGGTAATTTTAATGAAAGAGGTGCCATGGTTCGTGGACTAAGCAAATTTTCTTGTGTGTGGAATCATTCTGGATAAGTTCTCTTCAAGCCAAAGAAAGAAGCTCAAAAGGTATTTTCAAGATTATTATTGGGATGAACCATACCTTTTTCGAATTTGTACGGATGGGGTGATTAGGAGGTGTGTACCGGAAGAAGAGCAAGGTGATTTTCTTTGGGCTTGTAATTTTTCGCCATATGGTGGTCATCATGGTGGAGCAAGAATGGCGGCGAAAGAGCTTAGTTGTGGTTTCTATTGGCCCACTGTTTATAAGGATGCTAGTGAGTTAGTGAAAAGATGTGATGAATGTCAATGGATCGGTGGAATTTCAAAAAAAAAATGAAATGCGTCTCACAACCATTTTGGAGATTGATATTTTTCGATGTGTGGGGCATTGACTTCATGGGCCCTTTTATGAGTTCTGGTGGAAACACCTACATCTTGGTCTCAGTGGATTATGTGTCCAAATCGGTTGAGGTTGTCGCTTTACCCAACAAAAAAGTGAGAAGTGTAGTGGCTTTCTTGAAGAAGAATATTTTCACAAGGTTTGGTACTCCACGTGCAACTATAAGCGATTGGGGGTCACACTTTTGCAACAAGGCTTTTGGCACTTTACTTAGCAAGTATGGTGTTACTCAAAATGTCACGACTTCCTATCACCCACAAGCTAGTGGGCAAGTGGAAGCCTCCAACCGGGAGAAAAAGAATATCTTGTCTAAAGTGGTGAATGCTAATCGGATATATCGGTCTAAAAAGCTTGATGATGCATTATGGGCTTATCGGGCGGCTTATAAAACACCTATCAGAATGTCGCTATACCGGTTGGTGTCCAGAAAAGCCTGTCATCTTCTGGTGGAACTAGAGCACAAGGCAATGTGTGCTCTAAAAAAGTTGAATCTTGATTTGGATGTCGCCACTAACTTGAGGGTTGCACATTTTAATGAATTGGATGAGTTCCAGTACCATGCTTATGCGCGTTTGTCCTTGTACAAAGAAAAGATGAAATATCTTTATAACAAATACATTTGGAACAAAGAGTTCAAGGTGGGCAATCTTGTATTGCTATTTAACTCAATGTTGAGGATGTTTCCCGGGAAGCTAAACCTAAGTAGAGTGGTCCTTTTGAAATTGTTGTTGTGACACATGCCGGTGCATTAGACTTGAAGAACAAAAAAAATGAAGTATTTCGAGTCAATGGTCACAGGGTGAAGCACTACTTGGGCAAGGTTGGAGGTAGCCACGTGGTGGCGGTCATTCACTTCACTTGAGGGTATTCTGCGTTGTGCCACAACGTTAAATCAGGTGCTACTTGGGAGGCAACCCATGTTCTTTTCCTTTTTGTTTTGTGGTTAGGTGTTATTTGTGTTCTAACTTGATTTGAAGTGTGCTACAGGGATGAGTGTGACTTACAAGAAAGGTGGGCAAAAATATGGCTAAGTGTACAAAATTGTGCAGACCGCACTTTATATGTGCGGATCGCACATTTCTTTGTGCCACGGGAAAAGAGCATTGGGGCCGCACATTTCTCTTGCAGACCGCACATTTGAAATATTAAAGAAAGTGTCAAAATACCAACTCTCTGATGTTTGAGCTAGTCAGTGCGAAGTTAGATCTGCAACCGCAAGTTAAATCTGCGGTCGCACCTGAAAATGTGCGGAATGCATATTGAGTTCTGAGACGAGTCCACCCAAGTGACAGAGTGTGGACCGCACATGAAATGTGCGGCTGCACTCGCCTCTTTCCCCTTCTCAAACAGTTGGTATAAATAGAGGATTAGAACTCATTTTACATTTTTCCCTCTCTAAACAAAACACTATCGCTCTGTTGATTTTCTTAAGAGATTTTAACTGTCCTCACACAGAACCACCTTGATTATTCACCTATTTCACTCACTCTACCTGGGATGCTTCAATCTCATGTTAAATGTTTGTGTTAGTTTAATTTTTAGATTTTTAGGCCATCTGTTATTAGAGTTCAACTATGTGTCCATGTGGGGTAGATTTGAACTGGGTAAACTTAATACATGCTCCAATGGGGTTGGGTTAGTGAAATTTCATGTTTTTATAATGTTGCCATGTCAATTTGTGCGAGAAATTGAAAAACCTAAGTAGGCAAAATATGACTATTCGTAACTTTTAGAAATCTGTGGCTGCAATTGAATTTCTGTAGTCTGCAGATTAGAAAATTTAGCAACTCAGTGAAGAAGGGATCTTCGGCTGCAAGTTAAAATGTGCGGACCGCAAATTTCCTTCTACAGCAGCAGATCAGCCATTTCTTTGTCTTCAGAGACTCTGTATTTTGAGAGTCTGAAGTGCAACCGAACTTTCAAATTCTGCAGACCGCACTTCCTTTTTGCAGCCGCACAACAAATTTTTGCTGACCCGCAACTCCCTTCAGCGGCCGCACATCAAATATGTGCGGACCGCAGATCCTTTTACCTGCAGACATGTGTTATATTTATAACCCCATTGTGTCCAATTGTTTCTCCCTTACCTACATAAGTCCCGAGTGTGTTGAAGAATGAATTACAAGTAACAATATTCTTTGATCATTGTACAGAAAATGGTCCGATCGAGAGGTCGAGGCGACACTTTAAAGGGAAGGGCCGAATCTTCCCGAGGTCGAGGTAGAGGTACCTTGACCCTTGGTCATCCTAAGACCATCAGGAAGAAAACCACAGCTGGCAGAGGGAGAAGTGCAGACCTCTCCGAGTCTAGCTCCTATGTCCCGTCTAAGGAAGTGTCAGAGGGCAACTCAGCCTCTATTCAGGAGGAGCAAACTACCACACTGTCGAGTCCACAAGGAAGATACCAGCTCGGGAATGAGCCTTCTTCATCTCACAGCACCTCTGAGGGGTCGGAGAGTGCTAGCCAAGCTTCTGAACCATCAACTACACCAGTCATAGAGGCACAGAATTTACAGGAGATCCTCGATGATGGTAGAGGGGGAGATGGCATAGCCATAGGTGTGCAGAGATCAAAGAAGAAGAAGGCCTGGGAGGATAGGTTTGTCAGCTTGGCTGCATTCATTGATTTTTATTTGTTCTGGCCAGTGAGGTCTTTGACTCTTGAAAGATAGTTTCTATTGAAAGATTTGGATAAATACAACCCAACGATTTTGAGGAAGTTCAGAGCACGAAAGGGTTGGATGTGGTTCACTGGGATAGTTGAGGATGCCAAGGAAGACCTCATCTAAGAGTTCTATGCTAGTGTTGCTCACATAAAGAAGGGGACGAAGGTGACCAAAGTGTGCAACCTCAAGGTGAGGTTTGATCAGCATACGCTAAATGCGTACTTGGGCTTCGAGGATGTTAAGCCAAAGAAGTATTTGGAGAAATGTGCAACGAAGGAGGAAGTCAGATTTTGGCTGGCTGAGATCTTAGCATCACCAGCGCCACCACCACTATGGATTACCGCTGGGGTTCCCACTCAGCGGAACACATTTAGCTTCGAGGCAAAGGGGTGGTAGACTTTTGTTTGTAGTAGACTGGATCTTAACCAGAATGAGACTCATCTTCCTATTCCTCGAGCTGTTTTTGTGTCTACCATCATGGCTGGGTACCCAATTAATGTGGGTGTCATGATGTCGCCCAACATTTCCCTGATAGCACAGCAGGATAGCTCGGCTTACCCTTATCCCAATACTTTTACAGAGTACCTCACGATGCAAAGGTAGAGCAGAGATCTTTTAACACCAAGATGAAGCCAAAGAAGCCATTTGACTGGTATTTGTTGATGGATCCGACCAACCCGAAGAAGAAAATCCAGCCTTCTACCACTATAGGCCAGTCTGATAAGCCAGTGATGGTAGTTTTTGATGAACCTGATCTTGCATCCACCTCTGCTAAGCCTTCTTCTAGTTCTGTTGCTATGCCTCTGCCATCATCCGCAGCTCCCACCACAGCCCTAAGGCAGCCCCTGCTCCAGTTCTGACGCCAGTGCCCATGCCCAAAGCTCCACAGGTCTGCTCTGCGAGTCTTCCAGGCATTGGCGAGTCTCAACAACTGGATCCAGACAACTACTTCAAAGTTGTCTGACTTATCTAGTATTGTTGCAGTGCAGTCCACTACTCAGGCACCACAAGCCCCCTCTGACTTTGATGAGAGGCTCAAGAAGATTCCGGACAACCAGAAGATGATTGTGGACACCTTGGTACAGCACGGGTCGCTTATTTAGGAGCTGGGAAAGGAAGTGAAGAAGATGAGGAAGTCTCAGGCAAGCAAGAAATCAGTAGACAAGCTTAGAAAGGAGGTGACTAGACTTGCCACAGTTGGAGACCTACCTTTTGATATGCTACTTGACTCGCACCAGTCCGTCACAGATCCATCAGCACCATTTGCACCTGTAGCACCAGCTGGCCAATCTGAGGAGCCAGACGTTGCTGCCGACACTGCTGCGATAGTACGTGCCATGTTCACCATTCCCACCACGCCTAAATTTGATGATGATGAGATATAGTTGGTTGATCCTGAGGGAGATGACATTGTTGAGGACACTAAGAGCTCGTTTGGACATAAGAAAATTTTCCTTTTTTTCAAAAATGGTTTTGGAAACAATGTTTGGTTATCAAAATGTTACAATTTTTCCAATCTCACTTGAAAATGGGAAGGTTTCTAGTGTTTAGTTGCAAAATATATTGAAGAAAAGACATCCAAATATGTTGCAAAAATTATAACCAAACACAACTTCATCTTCAATTCAAATTTAAGTGAAATTCCAAATTTGAAAAAAAAAAATTGGAATTCATGTTCAAACGCCTACTAAGATGTCCAAAGATCCTTAGGTAGTGTTCTTACCCTCTCATCTTTCACTCTTATTTTGCTAAGCATCGGGGACAATGCATACTTTTATTCGGGGGTGGAGCTTATTTGATACATTGACACATTTTGGATACATTTGGACTATAATAATTTGATGATTCTTTTTCTTTTCTTATTTGTGTTTATCTACTTTCAGTAGTTATTGTTCATCAGCTTCTTTATTTTTCCATTTTAGTTCTCATCTTGTTAAGTAGCTTCTATTTATGCTTTCATAGATAATAAGTTTTTGGTTTTCTTAACGTCGCGGTTCATTCCAAAGGTAGTTTTTGTTTGAATCGGGTGACTCATCCCAACGATGGATGGCATGACAACCTTCTTAAGGGAATGAGTCTATTTCTGTGTTTAGGTAATAATAATAGTAGTAGTAATGAATAAAAAGGCCTAACCAAGTCATTCTCGAAAAAGAGTTAATCATGCTTCATTTGGTACCAACACAATTGACTACATGCTTATGGCTAGAGACAAGGTTTGTGAAAGAAATAGCTCTAGTTAGTGACTTTGAGACTCTTGAGTTGACTTTGGCGGCCATCGAGTGGTTTATTGGACCATAATGATCTTTAAATGAATGTGGTTGTTGTAGGCTTTCGACTCTATCCTCTTTTATGATCTAGTTGTATGAGGGGAGAGATGAATTGTTGTTAGCCCAAGTATCCGTGCGAATAGTCTAGAACTAGCCCCAAATGTGCTTCAAGGCAAAATCGTAAGTTTTACTTGGTTTGAGAAGTGATCATAGGCTTTCCTTGGCCCGTTTGAGCTTTCTATTGCCAACCAATGCCGTTATCACTAGTCAACCCCCTCTGAGCGTCTAGCCTTTCTCATTTGATAACCATGTTATAAGTCTTTACCCATTTTATCGTGATTCTCTCTTGGCACCCGAACTTTCCTTAACACTCTTGTGAAGTAAGTGTCTTAAAATATAAATTTGGGGGAAAGTTAAGGAATTTGAAAAAGGTATCAAGGAACAAAAGAGAAAAGAAATGAGCTCTATGAAAAGAGAAGGCAAGAAAAGACAAAAGAACAAAAAGAAAAATGCAAAAAAGAGAATAAGTGGAAGGGTTGATGGATTCAAAAGGTTGTAATGATCCCTAACATGAGCATAAAAGGAAGAAAAAGAATGAAATGAACAAGAAAGAGTGATGTCAAGTCTCTCTAACCCCCAATAAAAAGAAAATATCTCTAAGAATTGGCAATTGTGAGTCGGGAAATAAAAATGTGGAGTGCTTAAGGGAAGGTGTAACCACTTACCTATATGGTATCATATCCTAATCCAAAAGCCTTCATTATAACCCGAAATAAGTCTCACTTGATTTCGAATTGAGTGAGCTTACAGTAGTGGTGATCTACATGAGGGGCAAGCCTATGGAACTTGAAGCCGTACTTGTGACATTCTCTTGTGAGAGAAAAACGAATCTTTCATAAATCTTAAGATTGAGTGCTAACTTTTTAAGTGAACTTGGCAAATAGAAACTAGAGGAAGAGTTTGGAGTCCGCCATGATCTACATGATAAAACAAGAGTCTATGATAAGGAAAGTCAATTCTTGAAGCTGAACTGTCACATAAGAACTATATGTGCATGAATATTTGACTTGTCACCTTGTTGATAATGCATGCATAGTGTGGGTAATTGTTGGTCCCAACTAAGTATGAATGGATCACCATTGACTCCCAAAAATGACCTTTAACTTTGAGGAGGTGAGAACTAATTTATTTGCTTGAGGACAAGCAAAGACTTAGGTTTGGAGGAGTTGATAACTGTGGATTTTGACCACTTATTAGTACCTTTTTACTTTTCTTTTAGTCCGCAAGTATAATTTATGTTCCCAAAACTAATGGAAGTGTGCAAATTGCAGGAATGTTGGAAGTTTGGGCTCTTACAAAGAAATCCGACTCAAAAAGGAGTGTTCTGACTCACAAGGCAAGAAGGGGCACAACACACAAGAAGTGCAGTCCGCAGAGGTATTTTTATGGCCCGTAGAAGAAAGTGCGGACCATAGAATTCCCTCTGCATTCGCAGAACTAGGGAAAAAGCCCAGCAGACTTAATTCTTTTACTCATTCCGGAATATTTGTTTGCTTAAATTTTTTTTTTGGCATTTTGTCATAATGTCCTAAGAGCGAAAAACTAGGGTTGCATTATATTGGGAGGTTGAGGTTGTCGTGGAGAATAACTCAGTACGCTATAGTTGTTCTCTATAATGTATTGTTAAGTTGCCACTTACAATGGAGTACGATAGATTGGTTTCGTTGTTATGTAAAAAAAATGAGTGTGAGAAAATGTTCGGTTAATATTAAAGTAATTAGAAGATATTCGTATTCTGTTACTCTACAAGTGGTTGCTTGTTATGCTGAGTTTAACATCGAAGACGATGAAACTCTGACAGATTTTTTGAGAACTCCGAATGAACATCGAGAACTTCAGGATAAAAATGTTGGGAATGTATCTCAAGTCTGACGACGTTCGCAGTTTTGAGGTTCCACAAAATAGGGATATCCTCAATCATCGGGTGATTTTTTGAAGCAGTTTTATCCGAACAAGTTCCGTTTGAAAATTTTGACCAAATCTAAGCTTATCTCCACGGGCGAATGAAGAGCGAGGACATAATCCACAAGCCGAGTGGTAAATTTCAATTTTTGTTTTTATTATTATATTTTTTATGTATTATATTTTTATTAACACTCATATATTCCAAAGGGGGTACCAGCTAGATATGAATTTGACAAGTTATTAACCAACGGACAGTTGGAATATGCCCATTTTTGGTCCTGTCCGCCTCTTTCAGAAACCAAATGAACTTTTGTTGGCTTTGTTCCAAACCAACTGCCAGTTCTTTAATTTGTTCATCCGGGAATGAAACTGTAGATCCAAATGAAACAAGTATAACCGAGTTCAAAAGTGCGTACGGCACATGAATTCTGCGGCCGCAGAACAGGGTCCGCACTGACAAGAATTCAAATGTTCAAAGAGTGTGCAAATGACCAAGACTTGAAACCTTGCCTGAAGTACGGGCGCAGAAGCTGACTTGCAGCCACAGACCAAATTGTGCGGTTGTAGAATCCAAGTCCCTACAAGACCAAGCAATGTGCGGACCGCACATGGAATTGTGCGGCCATAGAACCTCCTGAGGGACATTTTTATCAGCGAATTTTGGGCCATTAGAAATAGACGGGAATCATATTTTTAGGTCAAGTTTTGAAATTCAAGCAGTTGTAGCCGTTGTAATTTTTCATTTTAGGAAATTTGTGATCATTTTGGGATTAAAACATCATAGTTTATTATTTTAACTTACATTATGAGTTTAATTAGTATTTCTTCTTTGTTTTCTTTATTTTCTACTATGAGTAGCTATACTCTTACTAGGGTTGTGACCCAACCCTGGTGTGTAAACCTTATGGGTATTTAATTTAATGTTTGTTTATGATTGGGTGTTGATTATTCACCCTTGTTTATGCTTTAATTTTAGAATTAATGGTTGCACACATTGATTTATACCATTCTGACTTGGCCTTTACTTGAGAAAGAGGGACCTAGTCTAGAAAAGCTTGGCTAACAAGAAATTGGGCTAATTAAGGATTTGATTAGCCAAACTAAAGGGTTTGAACTATAGATAGAGAAAACCCGTTTTGAGCTCATATCAACCATTTAGCTTGATACCCATTTGGGCCAGAGAAAGCCAAATTGGTAAAAATCACTCTATGATTGAGAGGTATTGAGTGGGTAACTTAGAGTTGAGAGCTACAATACACCCGATCAATAAAACAAGTGTTAACGTACTTAACTCATTAAGCGAACACGTAGGTGAAGGACACATCCCTAGGACTTTTAACCATTTGGTAAAAATAACAAACACAATCATTCGCTTCCATCGACCGTTTTCACTCACTATTGAGTGCGGATTGGACGTGGATCAAGCTCCTAAGAATATTTAACAGAATCTCAAATCATCAGTCTTGATTAACTTTAAAATTAGTGACACTAGGAATTTTAGCTAATCTCATTAAGAACAAAGCATGCTATTATATCCAAGTAGTAACAACAAGAGATTCTCTTTAGAGTTCACAAGCTAATTTTAATTTACTTAAGAGAGCTTAGTGAGGTTTCAAAACAGTGTGGGCATGTATGAGATCATGAGGGACAAACGGAGACATTGAAGAACAAAAATGAGAGTAGGACCACAAACACACACAAAAAATACTTGACAGAGGTCATATTATGAAAGTATTACTAACAGTGCCACCACAGGAGCTTCAAGAAAAGGATAAAGGTATCATCACATTGGGGAAATATGTTAAGCATGTCTGGGATAGGGTTTAAGGTATAATGGAACTTAGCAACAGTATTTTAGCTAAACAAATGTGTCATAATAACTTAAATATATCTTATCCATACTTCATGAATTAAAACTAAGTGTAAAGTAATCTCAAAACATAAACAAAAGTGATACAAAAATCCAACTAGCTTAAGACAGATTTACATAAATAGTCATGAGTTTAACCAAGCAATTAAAAAAATCATAGAGGTATATTAAAGAGGTAAGAACAGGTTCAAAGATCATAAACTAATGAATCAGTACCATAGAAACAATCTGATTCTCAACACTAAATAGGATCATACTCTGTTTGAGTGCAAGTTATTAAATGAACCACTAAAAATGCAAATGATATTCAAGACAGATCAGCATAACAGTCATAACAGTTCTAATAAAACATTAGAGAGGTTTGAAACTATGTATTAAGAACATTAAGAAGTTCTTTAGTCATTTCAAAGTTAACAGTAGACATGAATCATCATATGCATATCAATATCAACATTCAATAGTTTAAAGAAGTTCATGGTTGCAGAATCTACTTAATAATCATAAATAAGCACATGAAATAGTTAAAAGACATGAACACATTGTTAATAGCCTCATTCAACAAAAACAGTAAAGCAGTTCATATTTAGGAATTTAAACTAGTGAAAGAAGAAGATGGTTGAGGTTTTACTGACCTCCTTTGGGGCAGCAAACCAAACGAGTGTTTAAATTAGCCTTTAGGAAACCAAAAGTTAAAGCTCTCATGATAACAAGCTCATAATCAGAAAAGACAAAAAAACTAAAATTGATCAAGAACTTAGAGTTAATCGAAATTTTCCTAAAGAACTATAAAATTTTCAGATGCTAGGTGTAGTTGGTAGGTATATCTTGTTGCGTGTTAGGTGAAAACATTAAATGCTTTTATAGTTGTTGTGAGCCCTAGGTTTTCATATTCAAGTCGATTAGTAGAAGATGACGACTGATGAATGATGATAGCAGAGAGGGTGAAATCAGAGTGAATCAAAGGGAAAAATGAATGAGAATCTTACCATGAGTGTGTGACATCGGTCACATGTGAGAACCCATTGGACAAACATCGGAGGTCCAGAGGTCATTGCATTTGACCTCTAGTTTCGAATAAGCATCATGAGATGCTCATGCATGCTCTATTTTTGTCGCAACACCAGAAGATTTAAAGATGGAAGTTTCATGTTGGTGTCTAGGTCAAAGAACTTGAGTTTTCAAATTCTTATGAAGAAATGGGGAGATATCGGCTAGATTCACGGAGTCACGTAAGGCATATAGAATGATTTGGAGTCATGATTCACAACCTTGTATGACTTGGTGCAATGTTTCTAGCATTTATGGGTTTGGGGTTAGAGAGAAAATGAGAGAGGAAAGGGAAAGGCGGCATCTGGGACAGAGGAAAATGATTTGGGGTTTTGGGGTGAGACCAGCCGGTAGGTTAAAGTTGAAGGGAAAGATCTTGGTCATTGGATCATTTGATCAACGGCCCTGATAATACAGGTATTAACAGATTTTAACAAGGAAATGTGTGAGCCGTTGGATCCATGTGTTTTAATGGTGAGATTGGATCTGGGAGGCGTTAAAATTAAAAGGGAAATCAACATAAAAAGTGGCGGGACTGCGAAGGTGGATTTGAGGGTTTGTTTGAACTGGGTCAATTCCAGATTGGGCCTATGTATAAGACCAATTTTAATTTAAAAGATAGCTGTCACGCCCCAAAATCCACTATAGGTCGTGATGGCGTCTAACGTCGCCTTCAAGCAAGCCAATGGTGATTTGTCAATTTAATTTCTCAATTTTATTACTTTCGAAATCACAAATTTTAATAAGAAAAGAAAATTTACACTTTTAAATCCACGAAAATGTACAAAATTATAGTTTATAAGAGAAATGAAAGGCGATGATCATATACAGAACTATAAGCATCAACTAGTATACCCCATGTCACAAGTGCATTAGCATTTTCCTGGGAGTCCAATAATGATACAACATCTGTCTAGGATGTAAACGAGACATGATAAAATAAATAGTACGATGAAGACTCTGTGGACTGCGATGCGTAGCCTGGAATGCAGCTCACCTAAAGTTTCCTCAACAGGTGCGCCTACGCGCCAAGATGATCACCAAATGAACCTGTCAGATCCTGCACATTTAGTGCAGAAGTGCAGCATGAGTACGTAAATCAACGCATACCCAGTAAGTATCTAGCCTAACCCCGGAGAAGCAGTGACGAGAGGTCGACATCGGCACTTACTAGAGGTCCAACAAGCAATACAATAAAACCATAAGCACATGTGAAGCACACAACCATAATAAGGTAAATCTGTAAGTAACCTAATCTTCCAAATATTTCTTCTAAAGTATGAATTTCTCAGTCTTGTATTCTACCTCATCAGCTCAGATTTGTCAAGCACTAGTAACAAACAGATGATAAATACCAAATAAAATGTCGGGCATCGGCGGAAAGATAATCTCGTAAGTGTTCTGACTGCCAGCGATATAACGCACAATAATGTCGAGGTCATTCGGCCCGATCCAAAATAATGTTTACACTGCCAAGGGTCGAGCGGCACGAACCATAGATGCATATATTATATTACCGAGGCATTCGGCCCACTCCACAAGAAAGGAAGGAAGTTACTGAATTACGAGACACGTGCTTACAATGTAATACATGAGCACAAAGTGAATATAATCTTTACCGTTTCTCAAATAACTCGCCAACAACTCAAGGTGATAAGGCTCGGACTAGTATACACATATTTATTTCTAAATCAATTTCAATTATAAAAATTAATTAATCAAGCCAGCAAAAAGAGCCCAAACAATTCAAATATTACATGATAAAGTTCTAAGTATACCCGGACATAAACATGCTTGAGCTACGTACGGACTCTCATCACCTCGTGCGCACGTAGTACCCACAACTAGTTGCACATCACAATAATTGTCACCTAGGAGTAGTTTCCCCCTCACAAGGTTAGACAGAAGACTTACCTCGCTCCGAAGTTCCATAACCAGCTCCAACGCCACTCAAACACCTCAAATCGATGCTCGTCTCCCCAAAACTAGTCAAACAATATGCAAATCCATAAATATATACTCTACTACCCATAATTAATATTTTTATAACAATTTCCAACTACGCTCGAATAATCAATAAAGTCAACCGTCGGGCCCACATGCCCGGATTCTGAAACATTTCAAAGATAATCATCACCCATAACACCACGAGCTCAAATATATAATTTATTCCTAATTTCATTTCCAAAACCGTGGTAAAAATCCAAGATTATCAATTTCTAGGTTTCTTCAAAAATTCCACAATTACTATAATTTTTCATATTTAAATCTACATGTAAATCATGTATTTAACTCACAACGGTAGGAATCACTAACATCATGATGGATGACAAAAATAGCACTCCAAAATCGCCCCCAAGGCCGGCTCCAATGAGAGAAAAGAGGTGAAATGAGCCAAGACCCGATTTGGCTAACATATACATTCTGCCCAGGCAATCTTCGCATCGCGAAACCAATGGCTGCTTCTGCGGTGTCGCTTCTGCGGCAACAAATCCACTTCTGCGGAAAGCACTAGAGGCCGCCCCTTCACACCCGCAGACAAGGTCCCGCTCCTGCAACATCGTAGGTGCGACAGTCCCCTTCGCTTCTGCGCTCCACTCTGCTCCTGCGCTCCAGGAAGCCGCATCTGCACCATCGCAAATGCAAAAATATTCTCGCACCTGTGGCCACTGTCCAGCTCGCCCATAACCGCTTTTACGACCCTTTTGGCCACTTCTGTGGTTCCGCACCTGCAGCCAAAACCTCGCTGGTACAGTTACACCAGATGTTGCTACCAGAAATTGCATAAGGCCAAATTCTCACTCTAATTCAATCCGAATCAAACCCGAGGCCCCCCGGGACCCCACCAAACATACCAACGCATCCCAAAATATGACACGGACTTAGTCGAAGCCTCAAATCATGCCAACTATGGATCGACGATCGAAACCCTTCTTTAAATTTTCAAACTTCTAAACTTTGACGTACGCATCCGGACCATATCAAAACATTTTGGAACGACACTAAACTTTGTGTGCAAGTCACAAATCTTGATACGAACCTATTCCAAGGCTCGGAACCCCAAACGGACATCGATAACATCAAAATCCACTTCAAACCAAACTTATGAAATTCTAAAACTGTCAGAAATGCCAACTTTCTATAATAAGCATCGAAATGCTCTCGGACCACCCGATACTCAATCCGAACATACGCCCAAGTCCAAAATCATCATACGAACCTATTGCAACTTTCAAATCCCTATTCCGAGATTGTTTACTCAAAAGTCAAACCTTAGTCCATTCTTCCAACATAAAGTTCTGAAATTAAAATTTTTCTTTCCAAATCGATTCCGAACTTCCCATAATTAAATTCCGACTACGCGTACAAGTCATAATATATGAAGTGAAGCTACTCAAGTCCTCAAACCGCCAAACGACACGCTAGAGCTCAAGACGACTGGTCGGGACGTTACATTCTCTCCCACTTAAACATACATTCATCCTCGAACATGCTAAGAACTGCTCTGGAGTTGCTCCAAAATCATTGTTAAACACCTTGTGCACCTACCCCTGCCACCACAACCCAGTTGAGCACATTAGCTTGAGTTAGACTGAAGATCCTCCCTTTTGTTTAGTCAATAAGCCTTAGAACCAAATTCCAACCTCCGAATTTCTCTACAAGACCTGATTCTAACATACGAACACTGTATCAATCACTACACACTGTACCAAAACATGATCATGCACATATGCTGAAGTCACACCATGCACCACATAAGTCGGTTGCCCATAATAACATTCTCCGACCACAATAGCTGGAATTTCACGAATCTGATGCCCACAATACACCTCATGACGCATATAAGTCTTGTTCCAACTCTCAAAATACTTCCACGATGGAAGAGATGTGTAGAAACTAATAACCACCTGCCGAATCAACAAATCATGGAGTCTCTCCTCCTGACAAGTACCATTACCTCATTTTGAACTGAATAACAATATTTTCTCTTTAATATACCCTACATAACTCAGATTGCACTGAGCCCAGTTCCAATAACCTCATCTCACCCAGTACAAGCTACTCAGACAATAAGCCATCTCAAGTATTGCCAAAAATCTCCTATGATGCCCACAATGCGCCAGCAAGCTACAAACTCAAATGTGATACATAAGGAAAAACGAACTCCATAAAAGAACTACCCAGCCCGCGTAATGAATAAAACGGCCGAGAGACGCTATGAACCTTTCTTAGAGAATGAGAAACAAATACACAAGAATAAGTATATGGAACCGTACTCAACATCTCGCTGTTGCGGCGTGAAACCGGATCCTCACATGATACCGTTGCGACGTGCAACCCGACCCAAACAACATACCCATGGCGGTGTGTGACCCGATCCACACATAACAATAATTAAGGAAATACCCATCAAGCCATAATGTTTATACCTACAAAGTACTGAATATCGACCACGAGCACGCCAAGTGCCAAAAATACTGCCTTGGGGAGACTGATATCGCCATATGCTACAAAACCCAAGAACAACTAAGGTGCGATAAATGACCTGCATCTCGAGAGTCATCCTACTCGTATAACACCATAAGTTACACGGAACCACAGCACATGTGCGGATAATCAAGCCGTCTCACAACCCACATGGCACCATAGAGTATTACATGGAATAACCGACGA
Source organism: Nicotiana obtusifolia (assembly GCA_002018475.1). Taxonomy (NCBI): domain Eukaryota; kingdom Viridiplantae; phylum Streptophyta; class Magnoliopsida; order Solanales; family Solanaceae; genus Nicotiana; species Nicotiana obtusifolia. The sequence continues at coordinate 181,544 of MCJB01022175.1, read as the reverse complement.
TGGGAATAACATCCAATGCCCAAAGATTCCTCCATAAGCAACGCTATGCTGAACGAACATATTCGGCTTGATGTAGAGCACGCGCTCACATTAGACCCATCAACGGACCTCAAGCCGATTCTGATCATACCATACTGGGCTAATAACCTTTCAAGGATCCATAATAACCTTTTCCATGACACATAAGAACAACCATCAAATCCAGAACAAACTCACACAATCCACAGTCCAAGGAATAGAACGCCTTCCAGGCATAAACTCTCACATTAACAATAGTACCAAAAATCTCCGTACTTGGTTTCAATTTTTAACAATCAAGTGACTAACATGTCACACTTCTACAAATCTCCTCGTGGGGTACGCTCCCACGACCTTCCGCACCAGGTAGCAAAGTATGCACCTCCATACCCCTCACCCTACTAATTTTGTAAAGCAATTCGAGAACCCGCAAATCAATACAAAATGCTCCTTCCACAGAACACCATTCCTAGGCGACACTAGGATAATGTCAGCTTACTCTGAACATCTAAATTCTTCCTGGCTCATCCAAGCTCGTGACATTCTTGTCAACACCGAACAGTAACCTTAATCCTGAACTTTCGAATTCCCATACCGCTCATTGCATCTATCGTGCCTCTACACGAGAATACAAGAATTCATCATAACCCCTGAACTACTATTAGAATGAACACTTCATTGGCTATAAACCTTCCACTTAGCTCATCTCAGAAGAAACAATGCAACACGCAATTGAGTTCCCAAACAGCAGAAAATACAAACCTCAAGTCATAATCTAAAACGTCATGACTCTTCCGGAATCCATTTACACAACAAGGCCATTTGAATCAAATACCTCCCAAATCAATCAAGTTATGGTGGCTGTCAAGCCCAAACTCACAAACACAAACGACATGTATAACGTCACACGCCGAAGGAACTGATCATTGCCACAATCATGCCGATTCAACCATTACTATCCGACCCAACTTCTTCCAATTTACTCTCGACTTGCCTTAGAAATAATAATAGCTCCATTCAGAAACATAACGAACTAAATCTACACTCATCCTGAGTGACCCGCTTCACGAGACCACATCGTCTCAATATTCATGAACCATCTCATACTTTCCTTATGCGCACAATAGCATCTCGAACTGGTACACCCATTCTGAAAGACCTTCCGCGAATCCGAAACTGTTTCTCCCATTTTTCTAATACTGTCCCCGAGACCCGATGATAACATAGAAAATTCCCCAAGTATTCTTCACACTCTGCTGCAAAATCCCGGTCTCCAGCCACATAACGAACCCATTAGAACCACTGTTGAGAGTCATCCATCCTAACTTGGTCCCGAATATAAAAGCAAACTCTAGTGCATTGTCAGCACATGAACACTCCCAAGGAAGCGACCGGATAAATTATTTTTCCTTGTATATCACATCCACAAAAAGCATAAACTCTGAGTCTTCCCAAAACCTGCATATTAATCGATAAGGTGGAATATAGCACACATTTATCAATTTCTTTGCTCGAATTACCCCTGATGTTTTCTTTCCTTAGTCATAATAACCCACCAATACAGCGATAACCAGAAACCGCACAAGCAGACAACCACGCGATCCAATCGTAGACGGTGGGCTCCTCACTTAGCTTTAAGCTACAATCACATAAATCTAGAACCCAGAAAGATTCCTCCTTCTCAATCACCATGATCTCGCACGGTTAACTCGCCAAATTCTCGAAACCTCCCGTTAAACTTTTCATAAAAGATCCCGAATTATCAGCCACAATTACATGTTTGACCTCCCGCTAGTAGTAAGTAGAACTCTTCGTACAAACTTCATCAAAATCACGCACCCGCCAACTTGCTCACAAGAGATAACCCACCTGTGGAATTTCATACCGACATCTTCCAACGACGTTGTACTAGGTACAACTACCACGAAATTGGTAAACGCTCCTAAGCCCATGCTCGTCCACCAGCTGTAAGAGTCTATTAATTTCCTATTGACATCAACCGAAAGTCCGGCAATACATTTCAAACTCGAATTCATGTCGCATCACATAATGTTAATCAAGCTTTTACAACCCCATACACTCCAAACAAACTTCTCTCTATCATGTTCAACCTTCCTCAGCACAGCGGCCACCATCTCAAATAAAATCAGTCGCTTCCCACCATAATTCTCAAGTCGCTCTAAGCTTCTTCAAGGTAGGTGGCTATCGTACCACTGAATCCATATGCTACTCTGCTACTCCCACTTCAGTTAAACCATCTCCTTTAAGCAACTTCTTGACCTCTGCTTTTTCATAGTTGACCTGCTAGTAATTCAACCACCAGCGAGACACCTCCCACCATGTTCTTCCTCATCCTTCAATACCCAAATGTTGCCTCAAATAAAAATCCATCTCCGTAGCACCTAAACTAATAAACTGCTACCAACTCTTAAGCCTCTTCGAAGATCATCTTTCTTGAGCCATCAGCATTAGAATACACCGATTCGATTCTGAAACCGCTACACACTGCCATCTCTAACAACCACTTCTCAGGCACCATTTCACAACACCCTGCCTCGAAGGCAAAATTGAAGAAGACCATAACACCGACAAACCTTAATGCGTTCAAACAAGGACGACGACACCACATCACAAGTGAGAATTCCACCACGCTCGAAAATATCAAGTCTCTTTACTCCATCAACCAAGGCCTGAACATCCATAGTCCGATTGTCTTTCCTCAGCTGGAATTAAATACCGAATCTCTAAACCACGCACTAAAAGATCCTCCTTCCAAATCATTCACTGCCTAGCCACATAAATAAGCACCCTACTATTACACCAACACTGTGCGATAACAACGCATGAACATCGTATCAATCCGTCCATAGCCTCAAAACCATAGGAAAAACAGATAATGAGCTGAAACAAAAGAACATCCTTCCGTAAGGCGATGATAATAGCCTGCCCGAATACGCAGGGAAAAACATCCTGCACCACGTATCTGCAGTACCACTACAACTCCTCGATGCCCAAATGATAACAAGCGCTTTACCCCACGTAAGATTGAGTAGGAAGGAAATAAAGACATAAGTCTTAAAGAATCAAATCACACGATGAGGAATCAAGAAGGGAAGTGCTCCTAACAGCCTTGTAGCCTCTCGAAGATAAGTACAGACGTCTCCGTACCAATCCGCAAGACTCTACTAGACTTGCTCATGACTCATGAGACCTGAACGAACATAAGGCTCTAATACCAAGCTGTCACGACCCAAAATCCACTAAAGGTCGTGATGGCGCCTGACGCCGCCGTCAGGCAAGCCAATGGTGATTTGTCAATTTAATTACTCAATGTATTACTTTCGAAATTACAAATTTAATAAGAATAGGAAATTTACACTTTTAAATCCACGAAAATGTACAAAATTATTGTTTATAAGAGAAATAAAAGGCGATGATCATATACAAAACTGTAAGCATCAACTAGTATACCCCATGTCACAAGTGCATGAGCATTTTCTAGAGAGTACAATAATGATACAATATCTGTCTAGGATGTAAATGAGAAATGATAAAATAAATAGTACGATGAAGACTCTGTGGACTGCGATGCGTTGCCTGGAATGCAGTTCACCTAAAGTCTCCTCAATAGGTGCACCTACACACCAAGATGATCACCAAACGAAGCTGTAATACGAGTACTATCACCAAAGTCTCCTCAGAAGTGCAATACGAGTACGTGAATCAACGCGTACCCAGTAAGTATCTAGCCTAACCCCGGAGAAGTAGTGACGAGGGGTCAACACCGATACTTACTAGAGATCCAACAAGAAATATAATAAAACCATAGGCAGATGTGAAGCACACAACCATAATAGGGCAAATCTGTAAGTTACCTAATCTTCCAAATATTTCTTTTAAAGTATGAACTTTTCAGTCTTGTATTCTACCTCATCAGCTCAGATGTGTCTAGTACTAGTAACAAACGGATGAGAAGTACCATATAAAATGGTGGGCATCAGTGGAAAGATAATCTTGTAAGTGTTCGGACTGCCAGCGATACAACACACGATTATGCCGAGGTCGTTTGGCCCGATCCAGAAAAATAAGGACACCTGCCGAGGATTGAGCGGCACGAACCATAGATGCATATATTATACTGCCGAGGCATTCAGCCCGCTCCACAAGAAAGGAAGGAAGTTACCGAATTACGAGACATGTGCTTACAATGCAGTACATGAGCACAAAGTGAATATAATCTTTACCGTTTCTCAAATAACTCGCCAACAACTCAAGGTGATAAGGCTCGGCCTAGTATACATATATTTATTTGTAAATCAATTTCAATTATAAAAATTAATTAATCAAGCCAGCAAAAAGAGCCCAAACAATTCAAATATTGCATGACAAAATCCTAAGTCTACCCGGACATAAGTATGCTTTAGCTACGTACAGACTTTCGTCAGTTCATGCGTACATAGCATCCACAACTAGTTGCACATAATAATAATTATCACCTAGGGGGTAGTTTCCCCCTCACAAGGCTAGACAGGAGACTTACCTCACTTCGAAGTTCCATAACCTGCTCCAACGCTACTCAAACACCTTAAACTGATGCCTGTCTCTCAAAACTAGTCAAACAATGTGCAAATCTATAATTATATACTCTATTACCCATAATTAATCAATTTATATCAATTCCCAACTCCGCTCGAAAACTCAATAAAGTCAACCCTGGGGCCCACATACCCGGATTCCGAAAATGTTTGAAGATAATCACTACCCATAATACCACGAACTCAAATATATAATTTATTCCTAATTCCATTTCCAAAACCGTGGTCAAAATCCAAGATTACTAATTTCTAGGTTTCTTCAAAACTCCCACAATTGCTACAATTTTTAATGTTTAAATCCACATGTAAATCATGTATTTAACTCGCAATGGTAGGAATCACTTGCCTCATGAAGGATGACAAAAATGGCACTCCAAAATTGCCCCCAAGGCCGGCTCCAATGAGAGAAAGAGGTGAAATGAGCAAAGACCCAATTTGGCTAACATATATATTCTACCCAGGCGATCTTTGCATCTGTGAAGCCAATGGCCGCTTCTGCGGCAACAAATCCGCTTCTGCGGAAAGTACTGGAGGCCGCCCCTTCGCACCTACGGACAAGGTCCCGCTCCTACGACAGTCCCCCTCGCTTCTGCGCTCCTGGAAGCCGCATATGCGCCACCGCAGTTGCAAAAATGATCTCGCACCTGAGGCCACTACCCAGCTCACCCAAAATCTCTTCTGCGACCCTCTTGGCCGCTTCTGCGGCTACGCACCTGCAGCCAAAACCTCGCAGGTGCGATTACACCAAATGTGCTACCACCAGAAATTGCAGAAGGCCAAATTCTCACTCCGATTCAATCCGAATCAAACTCGAGGCCCTGGGACCCCATCCAAACATACCAACGCGTCCCAAAACATGTCACGGACATATTCGAAGTCTCAAATCATGCCAAACAACATCAAAACTACTGATCGACAATCGCAACCCTTCTTTAAACTTTCAAACTTCTAAACTTCAACGAATGTGTCCGGACCATATCAAAATATTCTGGAATGACGCCAAACTTTGCATGCAAGTCACAAATCACGATACAAACCTATGCCACTGTTGGGAACCCCAAACGGACATCGATAACATCAAAATACACTTCAAACCAAACTTATGAAATTCTAAAACTTTGAAAAATGCTAACTTTCTACAATAAGCGCTGAAATGCTCCCGGACCACCCAATACTCTATCCGAACATACGACCAAGTCCAAAATCATCATACAAACCTATTGGAACCGCCAAATCATGATTTTGAGATCGTTTACTCAAAAGTCAAACCTTAGTCCATTCTTCCATCTTAAAGTTTCGAAATTAGAATTTTTTTTCCAAATCGATTCCGAACTTCCCGAAATTAAATTCCGACTATGCTTACAAGTCATAATACATGAAGTGAAGCTACTCAAGGCCTCAAACCGCCGAACGACACGCTAGAGCTCAAAACGACCTGTCGGGTCGTTATAATAGCCATTTTGTGTTTAATTAGAGAATTACAATTATAGCCTTTAGCCCTTTTAATCCCTTTTGAAATTAAATTAAATAAACTTAATTATTTGTAGTATAATGTAGTAAAATTTTAATTTTCATATACGGTACTAATTATTTTGAAATAATTAATTATAAAATACTCTATTTTCCAAATTATGATATTAGTTTCGAATTATTGAAATGGTAGACCAATTAACTAAAAATTAAAGAATAACTTAATAAACTAATTGTAAGACCTACGAATATATATAGGGTAATTTTAATAATCGTAAGGTAGTAAGTATGATATATTTATAATTACAATTATAACATTGAATTATTAATTTCAAAATCACTAATACCAAATTAAGTTTGTAAAGATAGGTGTTATTGATTGAAAATATATTCAAAATATTCATTGTACATTATTAAGTATAAATAAATTAATTTTAAAAGGCAGGGTCAAAATTGATCGTCAACACTTAGTACTTTGGTGAAGATATCTACTACAAGGTCCTCTGTTTTACAAAACTTCATACAGATGAGTCCTTTTTCAACATTGTCCCTCAAGAAATGGTGTCGCACATCAATGTGTTCTGTCCTCTTATGCTGAACCGGGTTCTTTGCCATGTTGAGAGAACTTGTGTTATCATACAATAATGGTACACAGTTTGAAAACACACAAAAATCTTCCAATTGCTGCTTGATCCACAGTAGTTGGGCACAATAAGGAGCAGCTGCCATATATTCAACCTCTGCAGTAGAGAGGGCCATGGAGTTTGTTTCTTTGTACCCCATGAGATCAAGCATGACCTTAGAAAATGTGCCTTTCCAGATGTAATCTTTCTGTCTAGCAGATATCTAGCATAATCAGCATCACATACCCAATTAAGTCAAAACTATCTCCCTAGGGGTAGTAGGCGTTCCCTTGAGATACCTCAGGATTCTTTTGGCAGCCTTCAAATGAGATTTTTTTGGACTTGATTGAAATCTAGCACACAACCCAACACTAAACACAATATCAAGTCTGTTGGTCGTCAGGTACAGAAGTGATCCAATGATACCCATATACATAGTTTCATTTATAGAGGAACCAGTTTCGTCCATTTTTAGACGAGTAGTAGTAACAATTGGAGTATCAATGGTCTTTGAGTTTTCCATTTCAAATATTTTCAGCAGCTCCTTGATGTATTTTTGTAGATTTATCATTGTTCCCTTTGAGGTTTGCTTTACTTGTAACCCAAGGAAGAAGCTTAGCTCCCCCATCATGCTCATCTCAAATTCATTTCCCATGACCTTCGCAAACTCCTTACAAAGGAAGTCATTTATTTCACCAAAAATGATGTCATCAACATAGACTTGCACAATCAGCAAGTCTTTCCCTTGTTTCTTCAGAAACGAAGTGTTGTCAATTTTTCCTGTAGTGAAGTCATTCTCAAGAAGGAACCTGGACAATCTCTCATACCATGCACGAGGGGCCAACTTCAAACCATACAGAGCTTTTTCTAGTTTGAAGACATGTTCGGGATATTCATGACATTCAAAACCAGGTGGTTGCTTGACAAAAACTTCCTCCTTCAAATAGTCATTCAGAAATGCACTTTTAACATCCATTTGGAACAATTTGAATTCCATATGGGATGCAAATGTAATGAGAATTCTGATGGCCTCCATTTTGGAAACAGGAGCAAAGGTTTCATCATAATCAATTCCTTCTTCTTGATTGTAACCTTGAACCACCAGTCGAGATTTGTTTCTTATTGTATTGCCAAACTCATCAAGTTTGTTTCTGAATATCCACCTGGTTCCAATTATTGTTCTATTTGAAGGCCAGGGAACTAGATGTCACACTTTGTTTCTTTCAAACTGATGAAAGTCTTATTGTATAGCAGTAATCAAGCAAGCATCTTTTAAAGCTTCCCTGATATTTTTGGCTCAATTTGAGACAAGAAGGCTGAGAAGGCAAACATATTTCTTGCTTAGATCTAGTTTCAATACCATAGTCCATAGGAGTGATCACATTTTGAAGAGAATGTGAACTCCTGTGCTTCCAGTTAGACACCTAAACTTCAGAGTGTGAGGGACCAGGTTCCTCCATATTTGACCCACCATTGGCATCAACAGAAGTATGAATGCCACTTCTTTGTCCTACATCAAGAGTACCTAATACAGTGTCATCAACTCTATTTTCTGCTTCAGTTGCGGTGATAGAGGGACCAGGTTCCTCTGATTCAACTAGATGTTCTGTTGCATCTTCTTCTTCAATCTCCTTGACTTGACTCATTAGATCCGCCTTCCGATTTTCCAAATCTATAACCTCTCCAAGGACCTTTGAGAAATTACCATCTTGTTCATCCTCATCACGTGAATCCTTTCCCACCTGAATAGTGAGATTCATCAAAGATCACATGTACACTTTCCTCTACACATTGAATCCTTTTATTGTAGACTTTATGCTTTGCTTTGAGAAGAGTAACCAAGAAAGATTCCTTCATCAATGTTTTGCATCAAATTTTATCCTTACCATTGTTGAGGACAAAGCATTTGCATCCAAACGTTCTTAGGTAAGTCAGTTTTGGGTTTCTCCCATTAAGCAGTTCATACGGAGTCTTGTCTAAGAGATACCTGGTCATGCATCTGTTAATCAAGTAAGAAGTAATGTTTACTGCTTCAGCCCAAAAGCTCTTTGGCACCCCACTGTCAATCAACATTGTTCTGGCCATATCTTCGAGAGTCTTATTTTTCCTCTCCATAACACCATTTTATTGAGGTGTTCTAGGAGTAGAAAAATTATAACTTATACCATTTTCAGCACAAAATTTATCAAACTTTGCATTGTCAAACTCGATTCCATGATTAGATCTAATTCTCACAACATTATAGGCCATCTTCACTTGAATATGCTACACAAAGGCAACAAAAACTGGAAAAGTCTCATCCTAGGTCCTTAGGAATAGAGTCCATGTAAATCTGGAGTAATCATCAATAACAACAAAGATGTACTTCTTTCCTCCCCTGCTAGGTACCCTCATAGGTCCACACAAATCTATGTGAAGAAGAACCAATGGCCTTGAGGTGCTGACTTCCTTATTTGATTTGAATGAGGACCTGACTTGCTTTCTATTCACACACGCATCATATACTTTGTGATCCTTAAACTTTGATTTGGGCAGCCTGCGAACCAGATCCTTCTTGATCAGCTTGTTCAACAAGGAGAAACTTACATGTCCCAGTCTTCTGTGCCATAGCTCAGTATCATCACCAATGGCACTCAGACACATAAGATCACTATCATTTAAAGAATCAAAGTCTGCAATGTAGATGTTCTTGAACCTTTTTGTAGTCAAAGCCACTTCACCAGTTATGAGATTGGTGACAGTACAAGATTTTGACTAGAACTCCACTTTGTTTCCTTTGTGGCAGATTTAAGAGACACTCAGCAGACTATATTTCAAGCCATCATAATACACATTTTTAATTGAGTGGGAGAGTATTTTTCTAGGCTTTCCAACTCCAAGAATGTATCCTTTTTTTTTAATTTCCAGCGGACATACTCCCACCTTGTATGGCCTTCAGTGAGAGAAAATCATTCATTCTTTCAGTCATGTGTTTAGAGCAGCCACTATCTATGTACCATCTTTGACTGCTTTCCCTCACTACTGTCTGCATAAGAAAATTAGAGATTAGACTTAGGAACTCAAACGAGTTTGGGTCCCTTGTAATGATGGAATGGGTGAATCGTACTTCTTTTTGTCCATGTAGGCATCACATACTTCTTTTTCATGGAACTAGATTCCATAGCAGTAGGTACTTTTTCAGCAGAACTTTGTTTTTCTGCTGAGACTGAAGTTTGGCTTTACATGACTCCTTGTAATGACCAGTTTGACCACAATGAGTACAAAGCCAGCAATGAGTCACAGTTTCATACTTGCTATATGGATTATAGGGAGCTTTCTCTTATGAAACCTGATTCCTTGCATGTTACTCCAATTAATTTTATACGTGGAAGTTATTATATTTGAGGACCAGGTCCACTTAAGAGGCTTATCTAGATCATTTTTAACTCTATTTAAGTCCTCTTGAAGTTGTCTACTCTTTTCAAGTTCAGCGAAGGCTTATTTTAGCATTTCTGAGTTCATTTCCAGCTTTAGTTGTGCCACTTCCTTTCCCTTAGGGGTGTTCATCCATTTTTCCATTTGAGTTTTTAACAGGGCGTTTTCTTTTGAAATTTCTTCCACTGTTTTCTTAAAATTTAAAACTACAACCACCAAATCATCTCTTTCTTATTATACCTCTCCAATTTTATCAGTTAAAGCATTTTTATCATTAATGAGGTTGTGATAAGCATCAATCAAAATATTTGCTAAAGAAACCAGTTTCTTTTGAGAGTAAGCTTTGCAAGTTTCTTTGAACGTCAAGAAAGTTTACCTCATCATCATCATTGTCCTCATCATCATCATTGTCCTCATCATCATTTGATTTTGCCATGAGTGCAAATATAGAGTCATACTTTGTAGATTCACTTTCAACAGCCATCATGGAGGTGTCTCCATGATCATCATCACCTTCAGATTCACTGGAGGAATCTCCCCAAGCAGCTAGAGCTTGTTTCACCACATTGTCAGCAGCATCCTTCCTTTTGAACCTTCTGTCAGGGACGGGGTTTCACTTGACCACTTTGTCATCGTTGTGTTTGTAGTGGTCCTACTTGTGAAGGGGACACTCTTTAATAAAACGTCCTGCCTTTCCGCACTTATGACATCAATTATTTCCATTGGTGTTTTTTCTACTGCTTCCTCTCTTGGGAATTCCTCCATTTCTTTGAACCATTTTCTGGAATCTTCGATTAAGATAAGCCATGTATGTGTCATCACCGCTTGAGTCGCTATTGTCAGCCTTGAGAACCAGGTATTTCTCCTTTTTAGGCTCTCTTCTTTCAAGATCTTTCTTCTTCTTCATATCATAGGTTTTCAAATTTCCAATGAGTTTATCAATGGTCAGCTTTTGCAGATTCTTGGCTTTAGTGATAACATTTACTTTACTCTCCCAGGAACCTGGTAGCACACTGAGTATTTTTTGGACTAGCTTGTTTCTAGGGATGACTTCTCTTAGAGAGTGAAGCTCACTGATAATGGAGGTGAAGCGTGTGTGCGTGTCCTGAATAGACTCATTCTCCTTCATCTTGAAAAGTTCATACTCAGTAGTATGCATGTCGATTTTTGACTGCTTAACTTGAGTAGTTCCCCCCATGTGCAGTTTGAAAAGCTTCCCAAATCTCCTTGGCAGTCTAACATGCTGAGATGCAGTTGTATTTATTTGGCCAATGCCACAAACAAGAATCTTATTTGCCCTAAAGTTCTTCTCAATGGCCTTTCGATCAGCATCGTGGTACTCCTTTCTTACCTTTGAAACTGTAACAGTTCCCTTGCCAAATGTTTTCATGGGAACAAAATGTCCATAAAAAATAACATGCCACATCTCTGAGTCCTCAGCCATGATGAATTCATGCATTCTTGTTTTTCACAAACCATAGTATTGGTCGTTGAATCTTGGTGTTCTTGTAGTAGATTGTCCTTCTTCGAGAGTTGGTGGAGCGGCCATTAAGATCCTTTCTAGGTGTTAATAGTTTAGAAAGAACCAGCTCTGATACCAATTGATGAGAATTAAGGGTCCACTAAACTGTACAGAGGACCTGATTCTCTATCAGTTCCCACAATAACAGCAGTTAGTAAAGAACACAACAATATTTACGTGAAAAACTCCTGCTCACGGGATTAAAAATCACGACCTACCCTAGTAGGATTTCAACTTCACTAACTGAGCAAACTATAGATTACAACCTATTGCAATCTAGTAATTAAACTTTTAATCCATCCACCCTTACAATAACTTTATTGTAAGCCTCTTTGTAATAACTTTATTATAAAGCTACACACACTTGACTAACTCTAGTCAAAATAAACAAAACAATAATGGCTTAAAAGATATCCTACTAACTACTTCAAAAATATTGTGTAGGAATTATAAGTGAATAATATGGAACAAAGACACAACAATACTAAAGGACATAAGATATAATCAAATGTTGGGAACTGATCCATCCACCCTTACAATAACTTTATTGTAAGCCTCTTTGTAATAACTTTATTATAAAGCTACACACACTTGACTAACTCTAGTCAAAATAAACAAAACAATAATGGCTTAAAAGATATCCTACTGACTACTTCAAAAATATTGTGTAGGAATTATAAGTGAAGAATATGGAACAAAGACACAACAATACTAAAGGACATAAGATATAATCAAATGTTGGGAACTGATCCTTTGTTCTGTCGTTGCTTTGTTCTTCAATGCCTCAGAGGAAATGAAGGCGGCGGCACGCCTGAGAGTAAATGTTTTAGGTTTTACAAGTGTTGAATGAAACTCTTGTCTCATGTAGATAATATATGTGTGAGGCCATGACAGATGATGCAAGGAATTGTCCGGTACACTGCACGATTCAACAGTGTTGTTGTACTGTTACGTGTATAGTACAGCATTTTTAACAACTGTAGAGTTGATTTATACTGTGACCGGAGAAACTGATCCCTATTTATTCCTTCTGTTGTTTCTTTATCTAATTTTATTGAGAATTGAATCAGATATTTGACTAGTTACTCTAAGACAAGGGAACCAATTGTATCAGGTTCCTTATCTGGTTTTCTAATTAAGTTTGTCGAATCGTCATAACAAAAGATGCATAACTTATCATATTTGTTAGTCTATATAACTATGTCTAGTTAGAATTTGTAGTCAAATTCATTATGCAGTTTTTTGTCAAAAATAAATTTTATACTATTATAAATAGGTTACGCTAGTTATTTTATATGTGTAGAGAGCAATGAAGAATAATAGGGATTTATAGTAAAATATTTTGTTCAGACTATGCTGGTCGCCCTATCTTAAAACTATGTTTGGCCTATATCTAGCAGGAGGCCAAAGTTTTTCAGTTTTTGTAAGGACTCAACAACTCTTTTTTCTTAGTGTTTGATTAAAAAAACAGTTTTTGCGAAAAAAATAAATCGAATTTAGTTGAAACTTTCTTCAATATGTTGAAGCTACATTTTAATGAACATATGGTTTCGGTAAAAAAATTAATAAGATATAGACTACACATTGTCTATTGAAATGGTGTATGATCAATATGTGCATATTCGACTACTTCACCGAATACCCCTATCAGTTTAATACTCCTCGCCAACATATATATAATAATCCTATCTGAAGAAAAAAAAATTTACCTGTAATATTTTCTAAGGCTACCTATTCAAGTAGAACCAAGAAAACAGCAGCTGAAAAGGAAATGAACTTTTGCCGACAATATCTATTAAAGAAAATAAGGAAATAGCGTCTAAAACAATTCGGCACTATTTAATTCAAAGTAGGTATAATTACAAAGAAAGTATCATAGACCACGTCCACCTACGAACTATATACTAAAATATATAAATATAATTAATACTATTAAAGAAAAGAATGTCAACCACTGGGCCCCTTATCCAATAACAAGGACCATTTGCAGGCAAATTTTCTCAACAAATCCTCATCTGATAAGTTGAGATTCTTCCTCAAAAACTCGGACCAAATCAGTATCCTGTCGGAAACTTGCAACTGCCATATTCTGCAATAGGAAGAAATTCAATATTTGGTTACTGCCATTCTGCGACAAATATGAAAATAGGACCCTTCTTTTTTTAAAATACTTATTAATACTAACTTTTATGAAATTGTTAAGGCTATTTTAATAATATGAAGAACGTTGCTTTGTCATTCCTAAAAAATACAACCAAGTGGTAGAATGCCTACAAGTTGAACTATAGAGTCACGAGCTCGAATTCTAACAGTTCAAGACTACTCTTGTCAATTAAATTTTGCCTAATCTCATGCAATATGTGAAGAAAAGAATTTATCGAATCAAATTGGGCAAGTAATCAATAGTATTTTAAGAAAATAAATAATTATAATATCATAAATGTATTAAACAAGAATTTGATTTATGTAATGATTATAATACCAATGGATGAAAGGTGGATAAACAAATCAATGAATAGATCGTCTACCTAACGGATAGTAACGGGTAGATCATCTAGCAATTTTCTAAACAATATAAGCCAAATAAGAAAAGACCTCCTATTTATTCTACAACTACCCTTCTAAATATATACATTAAAATATGATGGTGTCATTGTATGTATTTTTGTACGTAGTAGGTGTAAGAGAAGTTAAAAAATACTCACTAGGAGATCCAGTGACGACAAGAAATAAGAAAATACCGTCTATATATGTATTCTATAACTACCCTTCTAATTAAATATCAAAATATAATGAACTTATTGAATCGTATTTTTGCAATAGTTGAAAGAGAAGCAAATGGAATACTCACTGGGATGTTGAGTGACAACGTAGGCTGCTCCGCTGAAGTCGCACGTGCCAACCCCACGTGCATTCTTCTGATAATAGCTATTGAACGCATAAGAAGCGTGAGCCTCCAACGTATCTGGATCGTAACACGTGGCACCCTGCTGAATCGGACGGCAATCAGCCCCACCTTCTCCACAAGCATAATCCAACGCTGCCTGCAACTTCTCACGTGCAGCTTTCTCATTGGCCACGCACCACGTGTTCCCCACCTTACTAGCCTCCACATCTCCTCCTCCGCTAACCGGCGCCGCCGCCGGTTCTGGCGCCGTCACCACCGTGCTTTTACTCCCGTTGTTCATGGTGGGCCCATTCTCCAAACCCTCCTTTGTGAGCGCAATATCATAAACTTTCTGTTCATTGGGATAGAAAAGCCCGTAGTTCCTCTCAGAAGTGGGGCCGGGCTTCTGATTCTCATTAAACAAAGCAAATAAAAACACGTCAAGAGGTTCATTGGGCTTTAAAGGGGTCCCACTTCCAGTCAACACTCTACGAACCAAATTACCGTTGTAAGCAGCAGCATTATCGGCACCAGCACCAGCTTCGTTTTCATCGCCTTTAGAAGGCCAGCCAGTTTCAGAAACCGTCATTTCCACGTCATCAAAACCGACAGCTTTCATCGCTGCATAAACAGCATCGACTTGGGCCTCAAACAGGCTTTTGTAAACAATCCCATTATTCGGGTCCGTTACACCTTTGTTATCCTTAAACAAAGCATAATCCAATGAAATCGTGTCCGTATTAGCAGCATACGCGAAAAACGGGTAAATATTGACCATGAGGTAAGAACCGGTTTGTTTGAGGAAACTCAGCATCGGTTTAATAACCGGTTCGACAAGATCCGCTTTAAAAGAACCGGCAGACGAAGGGTAGGAATTTCCCAGAGCGCTGAGAGCTACAGGGGATGAAACTTTAATTGATTTAGCGACGCCGTATTTAACGAGAGATGCGTACACGTTTTTCATGGCAGGTACGAGAAATTTGGTTGTATTTTTCGGGTCTACGAAAACTTCGTTTCCTACAGCAATGGATTCGATGAGGGTTTTTGGGTAATAAGTTAGAATATTGGACTGAACCCATGAATCAGTGAAAGATTGTTTTTCGGCAGCGTCAGAGAGTCGCTCGTTGGGGAGAGCAACAGTAACTGAAATATTCGAGCCAGAAAGGGCTGTGAGAACATTGGAATCAGTATCATAAAGCTTGATTCTGTTAACGCCTTGGGTTTTGAGGAGCTGAACGACTTGGGCTGGTGAAGGGAGATTATTTGCGATTCGGCCATAGTTGATTCCAATGGATCCAGAATGAGCAACAGAGAGCAAAGAGAGGAGAATAAAGAGAGAGGGAAGTGTAAAGGTAGCCATGGATCTTGGGCAAACAGAGAAATGAGATTTTATTGGGTAGAAGGAAGAACTAGTATTGGGTTTTGAGGATTGTGGTTGAGTTTTTATAGACAAGGGAAGTGGCAGTATTTAGGGGAAGAAAGATTCGTGCATGTGTGTAGTGGGGGTAGAGGTGTAACTTGTTGCAGTAGGAAAAAGTAAATGGAGGGGTTGAGAGGAGATCTTATTTAACCAAAGATGGTGAAAGTGGGGTCAGTTTTACTCATTATTTCCCCCCGTATAATTCACCTTGCGTAGCATTAAAGAATAAAAGATTTAAATTATATATGTTGTGAATAGTTTAAAACGATTTTCTTACACTGACAATATATTTTGATCATCATGAAAGATAGCTTTGCATTTTTCTAGAATTTTACCAATTAACGTTTTTATAGAGCATTAACAAAAAATAATTTAAATTAGAGTACATGTTATCAGTTTAAAGATTTTCGTTTTTATGACAAAATAATTTCATGTTTAAAAATATTATTTAGTTCTCGAAGTTATTGTCATCAATTATCTTTTATGAGGAAAAACAATTTCACCATAGTTTATTTTGGGATCTCTAGCGCCAGGAGCGTAGCCACCCTAGCATAAGCTATGTCATCCAACACCGCTTTGTCGAAATTTTTTACTAAATATATATATTTGATTAGTATGCCGAAATAAAATAACTAATAAATTAATTGAAATGACGGTGCTTGTCAAAAAGGAAGGCTTAGCTCACACGGTAAAGCGCCTAAAATATTTGTGGGATGTCGGGGGTTTGAACCTCAGTACTTATTTCTGTGTGCTTTCGTAAGTTTTGAGCGAGTCCTGAACTAAAGTGTAGTTTTTTTGGAATCAAACAATAAAAATAGGTTAAAAAAATTGACTATCATTTTATATATAGCATGGTTATTCACCGCTATACCTTAGCGGCACGTTTGTCCGTTAAGGTATAGCGTGGTGAATAATCGCGCTACATTTGAACTTAAAATTGGCAGAAGGTATAGCGCATATCCTTTAAGGTATAGCGCATCCTATATATGTGCTATACCTACTTAAAAAGGCTGGTTATCTCCTTCCTCGACCAGAAACCAGCAGCACACCTAAACCCCCAAATCAGCGCTCTCCCCCCCCCCCCC
>MCJB01022175.1:142906-164490 GCA_002018475.1 Nicotiana obtusifolia | reverse complement strand
CCCCCCCCCCCCTCATTTTTAAGCAAAAAAGCTCCATTGGAGCCCACCCGTCCCACAAAAAGTGTATCTTCTCCGTATTGTAGCAAGCTAACACCGGATCCAAGGCGTTGTCATGTAGCGAATCTCGTATATTACTCGTTTCGACCCCCAAATCATTAAATTTTCACATTTCAAAAAAATTTAAATCGAAGTATTCCGACTTACTTTTTGGTAAAACTCATGTATATAAAATGCTTAGTAGTTATTGTTTACTGTGGTCTATGTCTTTTTGTGATCATTTTGTGATTTAATTAATTTATTATTTTTTATCCGGATTAGATTATTTATGTGCTAAAAATTAGTAAAAAACATAAATTATTATTTTATGAATAATTAATGTTATATGTGATTTTAGTGTTGTACGTATATTAATACGTAAATTTATTGTTGTTTAATGCCCTTTAGTGTTATGTTGTGCCCTAAATTGTAATGTAGTGCCATTTAGCGTAGTAAAACTGATAATAAACTTTATCTTATGGTAGTTGACTTTGTTCATGGCCATTTAGGGTAGTGTTACTTTAGTAGAAAAATATTGGAAACTAACATATGAAATATTAATATAGAAAATTTATCAACCTAAGTATCTGTTATATGAATAATTGCTAATTATCTTTGTTGTTATTGAAATTAATCATATAATTATCTGTTAACCCTAAAAATATCTGAAAAAAAATAATAGTTCAGACACAAACTTTCTCGAATTTTAGTCAACAAATATAAGAAAATAATATAAAAAACAACAATATAAAAAATTTGTCAAACTAAGTATTTTTATGTGAATACTTATTAACTATATCATGTATAGTTATGAAAATTAATTATTTAATTCTATTATACCCAAAAATAGCTGAGTAAGAAACAAACATATAAAATAATAAACTAACATATAAAATAATGTAATAAACTAACATATAAAATAATAATATAGAAAATGTATTAACCTAAGTAATAATATAGAAAAAATATCGATTAAATATTAATATAAAAGATATTGCAATATATTTAAAGATGTTAAACAATTAAACAGAAAAATACTCTAATTAATATTGTTCAATTTACAGACATCGTCATGGAGGTTCCCCCTGTGCATCTCAGACCTGCATCTCGAGAGCTACTATTGCTACAGGGCAACCATAGGTCTTCACACATCTGGGATGGGCATTGTCTGTCCCAAACATTCTGCCCCCAGCGGTATAGACGACATGTGGGAGTTCATTAGGGACCACCCACTGCATCCCCGTATAGTTAGACGCCTTCAGGATACGGGTTACTACAGGATCATATAGATCAGCCAGTTGCAGTTCGACTGGGTGTTGATCACGACTATGATAGAGCGGTGGCGACTCTAACGACCCGGCTGGACGTTTTGAGCATTTGCACTTCAATCGGTAGTTTGAGGGTATGAGTAGCTCCATATGATGTATTATGACTTGTGGGAATCGTTGGTTTTTGATTTTCAGATGATTCGGAATCGATTTGGAAGACTGAATTTCATTATCGAAGCTTTAAGTTGGAATAATTGACCAAGTTTGACTTTTTAGCATTTGAGTTCGGATTGGAATTTTGATGGTTTCATTAGGTTCGGATGGCGATTTTGGACTCGGGCGTATGCCCGAATTTGCAACTAGATATTTCTAGAAGGTTTCAGCGCTAATTGGCAAAAGTTGGAAATTTAAAGGTTTGGAATGTTCATAAGTTTGACCGGGAGTTGACTTTGATGATATCGGGTTCGAATTGTGGTTCCGGGAATTGGAATAGCTTCGTTATGTCATTGGAACTTTTGTGCGAGTTCATTCCGAGTTGATTTGATAAGGTTCGGCACGAGTTTTGGAAGTTGAAAGATTCAAAGTTCATTAAGTTCGATTTGAGGTGCGATTCGTAGTTTTGATGTTGTTATGCGTGATTTAAGGCCTTGAATAAGTACGTGTTATGATATGGTACTTGTTGGTATGTTCGGACGGGGTCCCTGGGGGTTCGGGTGAGTTTCGAATAGGTTTGTATTGTGTTGCGCTCGTTTTTTATGTTTCGACGTCGTTTCTTCAAGCATAAATGGCACCGCATTAAGCAAATGAGCTCCAATATTTGTTTTGATTGAAGCATTAGATCCGTATAGTAATTTTAAAACTATAGCAACTGGAATCATCAAGTTTCAACATCGTATGAGAAATTTATTATCATTTTACTAAGAATTGGGTTGCCAGATTTTTCAGATTAATTATGAAATTACCACTAAATTCATATTTGAAAATCTTCACGATTTACAAATATTAAAACCAGCATATCTCCTTCATTATAAGGTCAAATGGAGTGATTCAAAAGCCTAACTTGACTGAAATTTCACAAGAAATCTATTGGAGGCATCAAAAGTAAGTTTCAGGATTGTTTGGTATGAGAATCGAGGTAGAACAGCTGTGCTGAAGTATATAAATCAAGGGTTTGTTCATCTGGTCATATTTTGAGTTGGGGATCTCGCATTTGGACGATTTTTGAAGTGATTTTCATCACATGGATTGGGGTAAGTCTTTTTACTCATTTTTTTTTTATTATATTTCATAAATTTACCTTTATTTTTGGCATTTGGTTGATGATTTCAAAAGTGAAATTTGGGGGCTTTTTTTATGAAATTTTTGAGTTTTGAACATCGAGTTGGAATCGGATTTAAGTGAAACTAGTATGGTTGGACTCGTAATTGAAAGAGTTGTCGGATTTTGTAGGTTTTGTCGGGTTCCGAGGCGCGAGTCCAAGTTTGACTTTTTAGTTGACTTTGGGCTTTTGATTAAAGACTCAACCTTTATCATTTGAAATTATTTCCTTGGAATTTATTTGATGTAATTGAGTTGATTTTGGCTAGTTTCGAGCCGTTCAGAGGTCAGTATGCGCCGGATGACATTTTCTGGATCATCGCTTGGTTTGCTCGGTATTGGATTTGGCTTGTTCAAGGTAAGTAACATTTCTAAACTTGGTGCTAAGGGTATGAACCCCTGAATATACGTGATATGTATTTGGTGTTGAGGGACGCACATGCTAGGTGATGGGCGTGTGGGCGTGCACCGTGTGAATTGTGACTCGGTTATTTTTGTAGTACTGTGTAGTTACCTAATCTTATTTGTATTTATGAAATCTCTACGAACTAGAGCAATTGAGCTGTGATCCATCTTAGAAACTATGTCTAGACCATATGCTTATCCTGTTGGACCCACTAAGGCCATTTTTGCTGTTGAGTTATTTACTTATATTGTAATTACATACTCAGTCATACGCATTCATATGCATATCATATCTCAAACTCTGTTACCTTTTATTGATACACCACATCATTATTTTTGGGTTGATTTTCATGACATTGTGACCCGAGAGACTGGAGAGATTGATGACTGCGCGAGGCCGAGGACCTGGTTGTGAGGATATTGATGGGATCGGGCTGCGCGCCGAAACTAGTATTGTTGATTTATGATGGGAGCGTACTGCACGCCGCAGCAGATGTTATTAATTTATGCCATGATTGGCTTATTATAGTGCTTGGGCTGAAGGAGCTTCTCCGAAGTCCATACACACCCCCAGTGAGCGCGGGTACCTACTGTGTGCGAGTGCCTAGCGATTGGGATGATTGAGTGACTGTGAGGACTAAGTGGCTGTGAGGACTGAGAGACTGTGAGGATTGAGTGATTGGAAGGACTGAGTGCATTGATACACCGAGAGTATGCATATGGTTTTACCACTGCATTGTATTATAGTTGGCATGCATACATTGACATGTAGGCATAGAGATGTACTTTCCTCATGTCACTTGATTGGACTCTGACCCTTGTTCCATCTCGTCACTACTTTCAATCGAAGACTAGGTTTGTTACTTATTGAGTACATGGGATCAGTTGTACTCATACTACACTTCTGCACCTTGCATGCAGATTTGGATGCTGACATTGCTGTGTATGACGGGAGCTAGCATTGAAGATGTATCTGCGTTCCGGTTATAGCTGCCTCTTGTTCATGGTAGCTCTAGACTTATGAAAAATTTGTTTATGTATAATTCGGAGAGATGATGTATTTATTTTACACTAGCTTTGTAAACTCTTAATCTTAGAAGCTCATTACTTGTACTACTAGTCCTTGGGAATTCTTTGTATAATAGCTCAGTTGTATTATCATTTCTTCTCTTAATAAATATCAATTGAACTGGTTTATTGTTAACTGGCTTACTTAGCAATTTGGGTTAAGTGTCATCCTAACTAGTTGGATTTTGGGTCGTAACAAGTTGGTATCAGAGCTCTAGGTTCATACGTTTTACGTGTCATGAGCAAGTGTTTACTAGAGTCTTGTGGATGACGTCCTTACCTATCTTCGAGAGGCTACATGGCATTTAGGATAAACTTCCCATCTTACTTTCCTTATCGTGGGCATTGATTCACCTTGAAACGTAACTCTTTGAAATTCTTCCACGCACTCATATGCGTGTGTGAGCGCTTGGTATCAGTTGTACATCGACGGTTTGCGATTCCATGGATGAGGTGCGAGATGTGATTTCTGTGTGCCGATGATGGGCCAGTCTAGAGGACATGAGGTCAGATTTTGATTGTAGCTCGAGCACGGAGATTTCGGTTGTGTGAGCACGTACTTTTGGACTTATAAGTCCATTAGTGTCCTTATGAGTGGAATTTATGACTCGATAAGTGGTTGGATGGCTATATGATGGGTATGATGTGACTGCATATGTTTAGATGGATTGAATGTGACGAGAAGAGGTTGCTTGAAATGTAGAAAGAACTATTGGGTGCTTGATTTCTGTCCTGATATTACGTACATTCTCGAGTTATGATCGTAATGCAGAATTTTTCATGTTGATTAATTGCACAACGAATTAGATTCTCATGTCTTATTAATGATTTCAGACTCAAGAAGATTAGGTGATAGCGTAATAGTGATGGCTGCAAAAGGGTATAAAGAGATGTCAGTTTGAGGCTAAGCAGGTGGGTTATAACCTACGCGATAATCTATGAATGTTTTATCCTTATGATGTTGTGTGGAGGCTTCCTATTCTACTAGTGGATTATATTTGTGCGATTTGAGTTGGATCAGTTGTAGTAGTTGACCTGACCGTCACAAGGATGAATGCGAGATTTGCAAGTGACTTGAGGTATTATATGGATTGTGTTACATGTGTTTATGAAGGATTTAACTTAACCTCACGGTGGTATTATGGCAGTAATGGGGTATGATTATTGTAAATTATTAGATGTTTTATTCCACGGCTTTGAGCCAAGTGGGGGAGTCTGCTATCGACAAGTTGGTTGCACAGTTATGTGTTGTATTGGTTTCTGTTTGAGGTATACTTGTGAATCAGTTATGGCTTGTAGAGGTTGAGATCGAGAATGACTCAAGTGAGGGAGTTTCTGGATGTGGGTTGTATTACACTCTATGGGTATATCTTTATCAAGGAATGATTGAGTGGTTATTCGTGAGGAATGTAGTGCGCATGGAGTAGGAATTTACTCGATTGTTTAGAGGTGTGGATTACTTCTTTGGGTGTTGTTGTGCTAATGGGGCACAGGTTGTTTGGCCCATTGGGCGGTGCAATTGAGATTTTAGCAGAGTGGATGGCTCTCGAGAAGGTTCTAATGGATTCAGGAGTTATATGTAGCAATTGGGAATTTTTAGAATTTTTATATAGCTAGAATTGAGATTTACATTGGATGGTGTCGAGACTCGTGGTATTTCTATATCATTATGGATTATACATTTCAGTGTCAGAAAGGTGAAGGAAACGACTTTAGATTCACATAAGGTCTCTTTAGAGTGGGTGTCTCGGTTGTGGTACTTTTGGGGTGCTCAAGAGGGAATACAACGGCTTATGGGCCTTAGGGCGGTGTGGTTTTATTCTTAGATATCTTGTGGTGAGCTTTGGGTAAATATTGTGGTGTTGTTAAGGAGAAGTGTCAACTTGAGGGTAATTCGGGAGGAACTCGGACGAAATAGGACAACTTGGTAGTAGGTTGGATCAATATGGTTATGGTATGCTCGGATATTTTGTATCTTATGATGAGGTAAGGATTTACCGATGTTTTGTGACAATACTCTTGGGTTTAGCGACCTCCATGGCTTGGTTGAGTTAGAGATATTCAGTTATGATGGCTTGGTTATGTGTCAAATGTGTTTCAAAGAGTTCTCGATGGTTTCTACCACAGTTTGAGATGGATATTTCCTACCGGCTTGAGGAGCGTGAGGAGCATGTTGTGATTTTCTCCTAGATGGGATCAAATGGAAGGTTTCTGACTGATCGGGTATGTATCCTGCTGGTGACTTAGGTTGATAATGAGGTTCTCATGTTTTGAATGAACAACATGGACTTTTTTCGATGTATAGATGAATGCTATAACTACTTGGTATTTCCTAAGAAGGGTGCGTTTCAGAAGGCGAACTGTGTTCAGGCTTACGGATGTTTCATTGTTATTGCGGTACTCGTCTAGTTGATCGACTGCTGATATTCAGATTTTGCTATATGGCACGGAAGAATTATAGAAGTATTCCTCGTGGAATGATCGTGTATGAGAGATGTTTTAGACATTCGGGCGGTGGAGTTGGGATCAGATATGTTGATTGATGTGTTCTATGGACTTGGAGACCAGAAGTTCTCAGAAACAGATTGTTTCGTGGATGTGGAATATGAAGTTGTGGCCAAAGCTATCCAGGTGATAGTATGTGTTATGGTTTAGTCGTTGTGGATAGGGTTATGTATCTATTTGCGGGTGACCTGAGTGGATTTGGGGTCCATCGGCAGGCCCAATGAGGATGTTATTCTACACCAGGTTAGACAGGTTAACTCCGTACTGCTGTTGTTGAGGGACGTGCCATTCGGTTACAGTTGAGCTTATTCGTGTTCTGAGATGTCCTATGAGTTACCTTTCTATGCTACGAGGAGTTGGGATCCGTTAGTTATAGGCACACATAGTGCGGTCCTATTTGGGCCTCATAGCGGAATTTGAGCGAGATGGATATTAGGGTGTTGAATGATTGAATACGCATTTGGTTATGTTCTTTCTAGACTGTGGTATTGTGTCATTAGTTCCTCCGTGGTTATGGTCATGCACCTTAGGTACTTGAAAACGAATTGCGCGTGGCTGTTGATTTTGGGCATGGTGGCTTGAGGTATTCCATATGGCCAGTGTTTGAACGGGGTCACGAATTGCAATGGAGTTATGTTGAGATATGATCCTTTGTGTCAGATTCGTGTGTTGTGGTTCTACTGTGTATGATGGACTCATGGCATTGCGGTTGTGGTGGTATTTGTTGAACTTGCGGGACGGTTCTCTCATTTGAGTTATTTTCCATGATTGAATACATTTGAATTATTGGTGTGGCATGTCAGTAGAGTAGCTTGTATTTGATAAGAGGAGGTCGTCGGACCTAGAATGGGTGCTATCTTTGATTGCAGTATATTTGAAAGGATAATGTCATTGATCGGCTTAGAAATTGGCTATAGTTCTTGTCGAAGGAGAGGGAGCACCATGGCTTGTTGATCTGTTGAGTGGTTAGGAGTTTCTGCGTGTTTCTTTCACCAGCGGCAATGTCCGAAGGTTTTAGAACGAGGTTTTGTTTGATATGAGGTTTAATACCGGCATTGGGTTGTTTTAAGCAGCTATTGTGATCAGAAATTTTGCTACGAGTATGCGAGTCATGTGGTATGTCATGTGATTACATATTGGGTTATCGTTATGGCTTGATACAGCTTGTTCAGACTCATACAGTGTGTGGAAGCGAGATTCGGGTCTTGTAGGAAATTTCAGGTGTTGGAAATTGGATTATGTGGTTTACGGGCTGGGGTTGAAGTAATGATCTTCAGTTATGTTGTGTTTTCGGGCCAATATGGAATAGGGTGACGTGGAATCACCCCCGGGTATGTGCATGGTAAGGTTACACGGTGGCTGATGGCTTCGGAATGACTCTCGACACGTTCGAGGACGAACATATGTTTAAGTGGGGGAGGATGTAACGACCTGATCTGACGTTTACAGCATTTGCACTTCGCTCGCTAGTTTGAGGGCATGAGTAGCTTCGTATGATGTATTATGACTTGTGTGAATCATTGGTTTTTGTTTTCAGGTTATTCGGAATCGATTTGGAAGAATGAATTTCATTGTTGAAGCTTTAAGTTGGAATAGTTGACCAAGTTTGATTTTTTAGCATTTGAGCTCGAATTAGAGTTTTGATGGTTCTGTTAGATCCGGATGGTGATTTTGGACTTGGGAGTATGCCCAGATTAGCAATTGGATATTTCTAGAAGGTTTTGGCGCTAATTGGTGAAAGTTAAAAATTTAAAAGTTTGGAATATTCACAAGTTTATCTGGGAGTTGACTTTGATGATATCGGGTTTGATTTGTGGTTCCGGGAATTGGAATAGCTTCGTTATGTCATTTGGGACTTTTGTGCAAAATTTGAGTTCATTCCGAGTTGATTTGATAAGGTTCGGCACGAGTTTTGGAAGTTGAAAGATTCAAAGTTCATTAAGTTCGATTTGAGGTGCAATTCGTAGTTTTGATGTTGTTATGCGTGAATTGAGGCCTTGAATAAGTACGTGTTATGTTATGGGACTTGTTGGTATGTTCGGACGGGGTCCCCAAGGGTTTGGGTGAGGTTTGGATAGGTTTGTGTTGTGTTGCGCTTGTTTTTTTATGTTTCGACGTCGTTTTCTTAAAGCACAAGTGGCACCACATTAAGCAAATGAGCTCCAATATTTATTTTGATTGAATCATTAGATCCGTATCGTAATGTTGGAACTATAGCAACTTGAATCAACAAGTTTCGACATCCTATGAGAAATTTATGGTCATTTTACTAAGAATTAGGTTGCTAGATTTTTCAGATTAATTACGAAATTGCCACTAAATTCATATTTAAAAATTTTCACGATTTACAAATATTGAAACCAGCATATCTCCTTCATTATAAGGTCAAATAGAGTGATTCAAAAGCCTAACTTGAGTGGAATTTCACATGGAATCTATTAGAGTCATCAAAAGTAAGTTTCGGGATTGTTTGGTATGAGAATCGAGGTAGAACAGCAGTGTTGAAGCATATAAATCAAGAGTTTGTTCATTTGGTCATATTTTGAGTTGGGGAGTTCGGATTTGGACGATTTTTGAAGTGATTTTTATTACATGGATTGGGGTACGTGTTCTCTACTCATTATTATTATATTTCATCAATCTACCTTCATTTTAGGCAATTGGTTGATGATTTCAAAAGTGAAATTCGGGGGGTTTTGTCAAACATTTCATAAAATAAATTTTTGAGTTTTGAACATCGATTTGGAGTCGGATTTCAGTGAAACTAGTATGGTTGGACTCGTAATTGAATGGGTTAGCAGATTTTATAAGTTTTGTCAGGTTTCGAGGCGCGGGACCGAGTTTGACCTTTTGGTTGACCTTGAGTTTTTAGTTAAAGACTCGACCTTTATTATTTGGAATTGTTTCCTTGGGCTTTATTTGATGTATTTGAGTTGCATTTGGCTAGTTTCGAGCCGTCCGGAGGTCAGTACGCTCGGGATGGCATTTTTGAAGCATCGGTTGGCTTGCTCGATATTAGATTTGGCTTGTTCGAGGTAAGTAACACTTCTAAACTTGGTGGTGAGGGTATGAACCACTGAATGTACGTGATATGTATTTGGTGTTGAGGTGACGCACATGCTAGGTGACGGGCGTGTGGGCGTGCACCGTGTGAATTGTGACTCGGTTATTTTTGTGGTACTGTGTAGTTACCTAATCTTATTTGTATCTATGAAATCTCCACGTGCTAGAGTAATTGAGCTATGATCCATGTTAGAAATCATGCCTAAGCCATATGCTTATCCTGTTGGGACCCACTAAGGTAATTTCTGCTGTTGAGTTATTTACTTACATTGCATCTACATACTCAGTCATACGCATTCATATGCATATCATATCTCAGTCTATGTTACCATTTATTGATACATCACATCATTATTTTTGGGCTGATTTTCATGACATTGTGAGCCCGAGAGACTGGAGAGATTGATGACTAAGCGAGGCCAAAGGCCTGGTTGTGAGAATATTGATGGGATCGGGCTGCGCGCCACAGCAAGTATTATTGATTTATGATGGGAGCGGGCTGCACGCCATAACAGATGTTATTGATTTACGCCATGATTGTCTTATCATAGCGCTTGGGCTGAAGGAGCCCCTCCGGAGTCTGTACACACCTTAGTGAGCGCAGGTACCTACTGAGTGTGAGTGCCGAGTGATTGGGAAGATTGAGTGACTGTGAGGATTGAGTGATTGGGAGGACTGAGTGCATTGATACACCGAGAGTATACATATGGTTTTACCACTGCATTGTATTATAGTTGGCATGCATACATTGACATGTAGGCATAGAGATGTACTTTCCTCATGCCACTTGATAATGAAACATCTTACCTGTTGTTGGAAGTTTTTGGAAAAAATCACAGTTTTCAAACTTACTCATATTTTTGGTGTTTTCAGTGAAAGATTTGGAATTTACTGTTATACTTGAAAAGCATGCCTATTTTCCGTAATTGTGAATGTGCTGAGCATCATATCTCTGAGTTACTTCGAGTACCATTTTTATTATATTGTTATGAACTGTTACTGGTTATTGGAGTTGGACTTTGATCCTTGTTCTAGCTCATCACTACTTTCAACCTAAGGTTAGATTTGTTACTTATTGAGTACATGGGGTCGGTTGTACTCATACTATACTTCTGCACCTTGCGTGCAGATTTGGATGCTGACGTTGTTGTGTATGACGGGAGCTAGCACTGAAGACGTACCTGTGTTCCGATTATAGCTGCCTCTTGTTCGTGGTAGGTCTAGACTTATGAAAAATATTTTTATGTATAATTCGAACACATGATGTATTTATTTTACACTAGCTTTGTAAACTCTAAATCTTAGAAGCTTGTGACTTGTACTACCAGTCCTTGAAAATTCTTTGTGTAATAACTCAGTTGTATTATCATTTCTTCTCTTAATAAATATCATTTGAATTAGTTTATTGTTAACTGGATTACCTAACGGGTTGGGTTAGGTGCCATCATGAGTAGTTGAATTTTGGATCATGATAGCGACCAGAGATGCACGCGTTTCCTCTACCCATCGGCGAGGCTACCATCACGCTTGAGGACGTTGAGGTTCTTTTCGGGCTGCCTATTGATGGTATACCTATAGCTTACCCGCATTCTCTTAGAGACTATAGGGGAGTGGATTACCTTCATATGTTACAGCGGCTCACTGATTTCCAGCCAGCGGAGCCGACTACATTGAGTGGGGCTAGTCGATTGTAGCAGACACCCGTTCGGCAGCATCTGGTGGCGATGGACGCGTAGATTATATATGATTCACTGCCAGAGGATATCGACCGGCACATAAGACTGTTGTTGTTGCTGATGTTTGGTGGTATACTATTCCCGAACACTTCGGGAAACCTAGTCAGCTTAAGATTTCTACATCATCTGGAGCGGCAAGATGATTTATCTGGTTACAGCTGGGATGCAGCTGTTCTAGGTTACCTATATAGGCAGATGTGCTCGGGCATGCATGGGCACCCAGAGAGACGTTATCGGATCTTTGCCGCTACTGCAGGTGAAAACATAGTCAATTCTTTTCATGATTATAACATACATAGTAAAAAAATACCTTAAATTTTACGTCCACAATCTATATTAGGTTTGGGCCTGGGAGCGGTTCCTACAGTTCCAGCCACCTCTACCACCGATTGCTCCGAATGCACCACCTTTACCATTTTCCCCTTTAGCTTGGAGGTGGGTTGATAGGCAAGGCTACGCACGAGAGTCGAGGCTCGACATCATCTCCTTTATTACAGGGATTTGTTGGATTTACTTGAAGGCGCAGGTACATATATACCTAAGTTTACTTTTCCTGGCTTGATATGTGTTGCGTTACTCACGATTCTTGTGTTTATTAAAATAGTTCGTAAGGAGGCCATTCAATGACGCACTCATAGCTGGTTTGCCCGATTATTGCTTCCGCGGCCGAGCTATGTGGAGCTCTTCCGTCCCACTGATATGTCTTGATATAGTCGAGCATCATGCCACTGAGCGAGTCCTTCGCCAGTTTGGTCGCCCGCAGCCTGTACCTATTCCGCCCACTTGGCACGAGACACATTACCGGCGGGATGATCATTGCAGGGTTGACCAGACATACATGGCCTGGTTAGATTGCCCAGCTTGAGGTTTAGGACCAGAGGTATGACCTGATTCTGCCAATACCCTCCAACTGACCGTATGGATGGCGAGCATGATTACATATACATGAGTGCCGTCTATGGATATGCAACAGCGATCAACAACTTAATATCATACTTTCCATAGACATAAGTGACGTCTATGGATATTACCGGCCAACAATGCACAAAACCATCAATGGCTATTTTAAATTCCCAGAACACATATCTGAATATGTATTCTGGTATTCCCGGACTCCGCTCAAGCTTCCATTCAACAACAGTCCCGGGGTTAAAGTGTTGCAATGTAGCCATGTACTTGGGTAGAGCGGCAAAGGACTTATCCCAGTTACCATAAACAATTTCAAACGTATGTTTACGCCAGAGAAATGCCTTTTTTTTTGTAATAGTACATCTATATACCTGGTGGAAAGATGTTATAGACTCTTTGATCTTGTACCTTATAGACGCTTCAATGTGTGGAATCAAGACAAGAGAAATCAAGTCAACATTCAAGTTAAAATGATTCCCATTGAATGTGTCCATTTCACAAGTGTGGGTGCCGATGTATTTTCCCACAATCCACATATTTGTTTTCAACTTTCTTGCACGCAGCATCCAATTACAACCTTGAAACCATCTACGACAAATAACCTTGTATACTTCCGGATATGACTCATGAACCACGATCTCACGACACTCTTTTATGTTGTACATTCGCACCGCTCTTCTTAGGTGCGCTTTATTAGCTAAAAGCATGCCTTTTGACAGCATCGTTGCTCTAGATTTATCCCACATTACTGTCCAAATTTTGTCAAGATCCCTTGTGAGGGCATCCACATCCGACATACTTGGCCAGTGATCAAGGTAGGGAATCTCCCTTGAATGAAACGACACATGTGACTCGTACGCTCTTGGTCTAATGGGAGGTGGAGCATGCTCCATCGTCAAATCAGGTTCATCATTCTCGTCCTCATCATCATCACCCTCATCAGGGAAGGGTGCGTCATCTCTAGACTCATCAACATTATTGTCATAATCACTATCATCTTCCTGACTCTGCGCATTTGCCAAATCTCGATTAAATATGTCGCCTTCGGGCAATTGAGTAAGGACAGGACCTTCAAGTTGCTCGTTTTTACTACAAAACCAATAAAATAATGAGTTTCTTAAATTCATCCAAACATTACATATAAACTTTATCGCTGAACTTACAAATCATAATGTGTTGATATCCCAAAATGCACACTATCCTATTGTTGATGACTCTCGGATGATCCAACACACTAAAACTAGGCATATTCCAACTGTTTGTTGGTTCATAACTTGTAAAATTCATATCTGGCCGGTACCCCATGTGGAATATATGAGTGTTAATACAAATTCAATACATAAAAATAAACATCGTACCACAAAGGAAAATTGAAGTTTACCATTCAGCTTGTGGATTATGTAAACTTGGGGAGAAATTATGTCCTCTCTCCTCATTCGCCCGTGGAGATAAGTTTAGATCTGGGCAAACTCTTGCACCTAGAACCTGTTCAGATAAAACTGCTCCAAAGAAACCACCCGATGATTAAGGGATATCCCTATTTTGTGGAATCTCATTATTGCGAACGTCTTCAGCCTTGACGTACATTTCCAATATTTTTATCACAAGAAGTTCCCAGTGTTCATCCGGAGTCCTCAAAAAATCTACCAAAGTTTTCATCGTCTTCGATGTTAAACTCAGTATAACAAGCAGCCCCTTGAAGTAATAGAATACGGATATCTTCCGGTTACTTTAATATTAACCGAACATTTGCTCACACTCATTTTTTTTACATAACAACGATACCAATCTATCGTACTCCATTGTAAGTAGCAACTTAACATGACACTGTGTGGAGAACAACTATAACGCACTGAGTTATTCTCCACCACAACCTCACTCCCCCAATATAATGAAACCCTAATTTTTCGTTCTTCGGACATTATGACAAGATGCAAAATAACTTAACGAACAAATATTTCGAAAGACCTGAAGGATCCTGAATGGATTTTTACCAAATTCTGAAACTCCTTAAATAAGAAAAAAATCAGTTCGGGGGGGTATAATTATTTGATGTATAGCGCATGTATAATAGGCGCTTTATATGTAGCGTGTATACTGCATGCGCTATACCCATATGAATTATTGGTGGGTCAGTAAAGTGTAGCTGAATTATTGGTGAGGCAGGAAAGTTCAAATAGCGCGGTTATTCACCACGCTATACCTTAACGGACAAACGTGCCATTGAGGTATAACACGGTGAATAACTACGCTATATATAAAGTGATAGTCAATTTTCTTTTCCACCTATTTTTATCGTTTGAGTCCAAAAGAACCACACTTTGGTATATTATGTTTGGTTCTTACATACAAAAAGAAGTATTAAGTATTATTTTCAATTGGGATATTATAAGTCCATTCCAAAAGAGTAAATAGCACTCACTGAGGAGAGCTATAGTAATGTACTTTATTAATATGACTTAGTACTGCATTTTTTTTAGTATATGATGTCACTATATTGAATTGTTTATCTATTTTTTTTATATATCGACACTGCTTATAATAAAAACGAGCACCCCAAGAGAATTCCTATCAAATGAAATTCACCACCACTAGCATGTTACTGTAAAGTAAATATGAACAATGCATACAAGATCAACTCAAACATGGGAGGAGCAAAAGGAATCATCCGCAAAGAATCTGTTTCACCACTAACAGTAACAACAGATTCCCAATTATTAATATCCTTACTTGATTCAACCTCACCTAAACCTTACTCGGGTTTGTTGCATGATCTCCTGTTAGCAGCAATGAAATACCTCCCATGCGCAAAAGCTGTGTTGACATGTCTTGGAATTCCTCTCCTACCTTTGTTTACTTTTAGTGTTCCAAAGACTATTTGGGGATTATATCGTTTAGAACTTTAGATCGATCCGGGTTTGTAATAACACTTTTAAATTTCTGTTCTAAATAAAAACTCTTTCCTTCAGCAAAACAAAAAGAAAAATATCGAATAAATGTGCATAGTGCGATCAGTTTTTCGTAGTCCCATGCATGCACATTATACATCTTTGACATTTTATCATTTACGCCCCCCAAAAGCTATGCATGCATTACCCTTTTTTTTTTTTTTTTTTTGTCTTTTTGGTTCTCTAGTGTTTAGTATCTGCATTGGTGTTCCGATACCTAGGTTTTGCACTGAGTAAGGCCCATAAAAGAAGAAAGTATTCCTTATCACGATCTTTGTCCCTCGCATAGATCGCCCGAGACCTTTTGTTAAAGGCTAAAGGATCCTATCCATCTTGTAACAATCGTTGGTGATATGTACTATTATTATATTGCTATAATATAGATATATTAGACTTAAATCAATTTTTTACAGCTTTCAGCTTAATTTGATACGAATTTCTTATGTACTTCTCATAAATATCAGAGTCTTATAAACCTTTATGAAGTATTTGTAAAGTTAAAAAAGAAGTTGGTGGGACATTAAGCTCCGTGCATTCGGACTAATATTTTGTTTCTAACCGTAGAACGTAATGTCCAATGCCTTCCACTTTTAAAACGCTGATTATGTTGTTACCTCAAAATACGTGGCTAAAGGAAGAAGTTAGTGGAAACGAAAATGTTAATATAACCTCCCATATGAACAGTAACCCATCTTTGTAGATCATACTTCCTCCATTTCTATTTAGTCTCCAGAATAAGGTTTTAATACACTCATTAAAAAAATATTATTATAAGAAAAGTGACTTGACTAAGTCACCCTTTAGTGATTCTTTAATCTTTATTTATTTACCTGCGTGTCAATTATAGAACAATTAATTCTCAGGGTAACATTAAAAAAAAAAATTCTTGAATATCTAAAATGACAAGTATTTGAGGATAATTATTTTTAATGTTCGCAACAACTAAAAAGGAACAGACAATAGATTGTAAGTTACTTTAATACAGTACTTTTACAATAGAAAATTATTTCCTTTCTCCCTTTCCGTTTTCCTTATCAAAATCCTCGTGCAATTTCAAATCTCAATCTAATTCTTGCACAAGGCACGAGTGAAATTTAACTATATATTCAAGTACTTAAGTTATATATTCTAATTTTATAAGGATTGGTTTTATTACACTAACTTGTGATAATATATTAGTTACCATTTTTATAAAATTTTAGTTAATTTTTTTACACAATTATCTTATGAAAAACTAAACTCTATATTCATTAGGTGGTCGGGAATTGATATGATCATACTTACGAGAAATGCTCAAAGTTCGGAGGATACATGGCATTTGGTACACCACTTTGGCGAGACATAGCCACATGTATTTTCAAGGTTGGACGTTTGGTAAATATATTTTGCGTAAACACAAATCAATTTGTTCGAAAAAGATCAAGATTGAACCGTACATTTCGAAATACTTTAAGTTCCTTCAAGAAAATTTTATAGCCAATGCGGGAGTGCAAAAGTCAAAGCATGTAATTATATGGTGACATATTAGATTCATGAACTTTGAAAGGATTAATTTACTAATTCACAAAATGAGTTGCATTAACAGATCATGTAGAGAAATCAAGAAGTATGAAATTAAATAGGAACTACTAAATTCAATAAAGGAGGCACTTCAATTATGTCACCCTGTAGTTTAAACAAAACATTAATTACAGTCTAATTAAATCTGGCTCCACCTCCACTCTTAGCCTGAGTTGTTTTGTATCGACATAAGAAGATAGATATTGAATTCCTTCTTATATTTTGGTGGCCTACTTTGACAATTTCTTTAGTTGGCGATCGACATATATTTAATGCTCGTTCTTTCATACCACAAAAAAAAAAAAAAAAAAAAAAAAAAACTAGGTGCATATTGCTATAGTTTACCTTTTAATGGCCATTGCAAAAAAGTGTACTATATGCAAAGTTCTTTGGAATAAACTACATGATGTGAGATCGATAAATATTTATTCGTACTCGATATTTATATTAGTTCAACAAAAATAATCTTAATTTGTTTCAAATTGAAGTTTAAATATAATTGATTTGACATAAAACATCACGTACGAGTAAATTTTTCTGATATTAAAATATCTCGTGTAAGGTCAAATAATATTGATCACCAAAGAATATTATAGTGAGATGAATAAAATCTCTTTATCCTTAATAAGAATTTTGAATTCGAATTTCGGGAATTAAAAAAAATTGATAGAAAGTATTTTTCTTTTTAATGGATGTTACACAGTATAAATAAGGATTAATTCGAGCACAATATGAATACCGAAGATAGAATTAGTGAGAAACAAAAAAAATGATAATCAACTAACTCGCCAAAAATGCGGAAAAGCAACTAAAGGAAGCAAGAGCTGTTTTCCCACTTACCACTAAATTTACAGTAGGTAATAATGATGTACAGTTGAAAGGATTTTATTTAAGAGGGTTTGTTGTAAGGGGTTGGATTTTCCCCCAATATGAACGTTAGACTTTGCCAGCTGACAGCTGTTGTTGTTTAGGTTAATGAAATGATAAAAATAAAGAATCTAAAGCAGTAGGTGCCAAAACCCCAAACCCCACACGTTGTACTGTGTGTTATCCTCCTAAGTAACGGCTCCCAACAATTTCATGTCACATTTGATTTCTCAAATCTTGTCAGTATCTATCAATTCCTGACACAACGGCTTCTGAGTTCATACTGTTTTCAGACATTGCTTGAGGCTTTTCGATATGAAAGAGAAATGGATTAAGGATTTAATTTGATGAATATGATGTTTAAAATTTTTAATATTAAATTTTTGTACAGTTTTAAAATTATGAGTTTGATCTAATAGTTATTGAAAATTTAATGAATATTCATATAAATAAATTCACTTCAAAATTATTGAATTTGATTAATGAACTAGTTGCCTATGTGTTTGCATCATAACTATCTAATCGCCATTACCCAATTAATTCAAGTTCATACGATTAATTCTAAATGATAGGCTAAATAATTATGTGTTAAATGATAGGTTAAATAATTATGTGTTAAACTTAGGATTCTTGAACTATTCTGAAATCATGCTCTAACATTAATTTGATTGCTGTATTTATTCCGATGTTGCTTAGAATTAAGGTATAAACCCAGGCAGTTCTGAGTTAGATAGTAAGCTCTGGTTATGGTAGCATAACTGGTGGCCTCCGCAGAACCCGTTTTTAAGCCAAGGTGGGCGTTGTAAAAGGGTTAGCAGGTGAGGTCGTGGTTTAGAGTTTACTAACTAGCTCATTATTTGACAGGGTTTCCACCTTAGTAATCCTCCCTGTAGCAAGTCGAAGCGATCCGGCACATAAATGGTATCAGAGCCAAGGTAGTGAAAAATAAGGATAGAAATTAAGTTTAACACCTTTTTAATAATGAATATCATTAGAAAGCAAACTACTGTTACAAACAGTAGGAAGGAAGAATATGATATGCCTCAGCAATTAAACCTTCTTAATAAATGGACAATTCCTAAAGATCAACCTTACCAAAGAGACTACAGGATCGTTTTGACGTAACTTCAGGGAGGATTACTAAGGCATAAACCCTGTCAAAAGCCAGTAGATAAACTCTAAACCACGACCTCACCTGCTAACCCTTTTACAACGCCCAACCTTGGCTTAAAGACGAGTCTTGCGGAGGCCACCGGTTATGCTGCCATAACCAGAGCTTACTATCTAACTTAGAACTGCCTGGGTTTAGACCTTTAACCTAAGCAACATCGGAATAGATACAGTAATCAAATTAATACTAAAGCATGCTTCAAGAATAGTTCAAGAATCCTAAGTTTAACACAAATATTTAGCCTATCATTTAGGTTAAATCTGCAAACAAGAAATTAAAATTAAATAAAAGAGAAATTAAAAATACCTGAGACCTAAACAGTTGTAACCAAGTGGTTGATTTTATTGATATAAACTGATTATAGAAGTTTTTTACAAGTGAGAGAGACTAGAGAGAGAGAGAGAGAGAGAGAGAGAGAGATAGCTTCCAGAAAAGCTTGTTTTTCAATTCTGAAACCTACGATCCTTATATAATGGATCTGCTGAATAAAAGTTCAAAGATATACAGTAAAATGGACGATAAAAATAAATTACAATCGTGGCCTACAAAGAAAAAGAAAAAGAGAAGATGACAAACTACTTTATAAAAGTAGATTTCCGACAATCCTTTATGGTAGGGTTGGGTACTTTATTAAAGCTGTTTTGTCCGTATTACCCTAATAATTTCCTTGTGGGGTCTTCAGTCTTCGTCAAATAACTGTCCTTTTGCCTTTGTCGTTTTCTGTAGAAGATTCTTCTGCATTTTCTTTCATTTTTCTTAGAAACTCTTCAAGTTCTTCAATATTAACTTGTTCTGATTGAGTTCCTTGTGATTCACCAGCCGAACATATGTCCTCATCTATTGTATTACCTAACGAGGCCATGGATACATCGTCAGAGGCTTCTGTATTGAAATTTCTAGCTAAATCCTTCTTGATTTTTTCGAAGTAGGAGGCTAGAATCCCCTTTTTTGAAACTGCACCTTTCTGGTTATTTGCTTAAATGGGCTAAGTTCTTCAACTTCCAAACTACTAGCATGGCTCTTTGAGCTGTAGTTCTTAAGTGCTTTGTGGACATTATCCAAAGTCTCTTGCCCGTGGATATGAACTTCCTTGCTTATTTGAAGGAATTTACTCCAAAACTTTGTATAAAAAATTCTATTTAAGCAGGGAAATTCCGTACTAGTTTGGCTGACTTCTATATCTCATTTCATAATCCATGGAATTGAGAATTCTATAAAGAAATACATAAGGGCCATACCCTCAAAAAATATATTATCCTTCTGTAAAGCTATTAATTTTGGCGATATTTCCACCCATTGTGTATATAAGCTCTTCAGAACTTCTAGTAATATTTCTATTGATGGACCATATAAAATCCACCAGTCACAAAACCAATTTGGTAAATTCTGCTCAAATACATTCGAACAGATTTTGATAAACCAGGAATGTTTTCTATTAGAATTTCATATAAAAAATTTTTATGAAAACTTTGGATATAATCCCAATAATTAAATTTAACAGGTATCTTCTGTTCTGGGTGGATATAATCCATTTCTTTCAAAGTGCTGATACCCCATTCATCTGAGGGGATAATTTTTTTGATTATAATTTTGGAAAAGTTATAAACTTTTTTCGTAGTAGAGGGGTAGAAATGCTGAATTTCAGCTGAGCCAGTTGATAATAAAATTAGCTCATAATTCATTCTGTACTTATAAGCAGTTGAGGCATATGATGCCGTATCCAAGTACCTAGTCATTATTTGCCAGGGATTATCTTTCCATTTAAGGTCAGATTGTTCTAAAAGAATTATTAATTCTTTTTGTGAACTTTGGGTATAAACCTCATTTCCTTCTTGGCCTTCTTCTGATAAGGCTGTTGAGTATGAAGGTGGGTTATTACCCTCCTTTTTGGATTTTATGAAATCCATAAATTCCTTATACATAGGGTGGTCAGTTTAACCCCCGAGCTTTCTGCAAAATTAGCAGTTATTAGCTTTTGATTACCAATTTGGGCGAGGATATTACCTCTGCTTCTACCAGTTCCCCTTCCCCTTTCTCGGGGGGGTACATACTGTGGTCTCATCTCCACAATGAAACACAAGGAATTATGAGTTTAAATATTCTCTAGTAAGAAAATCAGGGAGATTATTATCACTACCCTTTTTCAAAATCAAATGGAGCTAGTAGTGCTTGCCATCTTGCAAACATCTGTTTCGAAACATCATGCTTAAAATATTTATTAAAGATAAATCTAGCTGCATGACAATCAATTTTTATTAAAAACTTTTGATTATATAAATCAGTCTGAAACTTTAATACACATTTGACTATAGCTAAAATTTCTTTAGCAACAGTCGCATAATTTTTCTGAGAATTATTCCATTTCCCAGAATAAAATTGGACAAGATATTCATGTTTATTACTAGGACATATCTGCTTTAGTATTCCACCATAGCCTATATCAGAAGCGTCAGTTTCAACCACTTTATTCCAATTAGGATTAGCAAGTGTTAAACATGGAAGGTTATTAACCTTTTATTTTATAATACGAACAGCCTCTGTATGACTATTAGTCCAAGGTTTTGGATTCTTCTTAAGTCTATCATAAAGAACAGCAGTATCTTTAGCTAGATCTTTTATAAAGGGAGAAATATAATTAAGACTGCCCAAAAATCCCTGCAATTGAGTTTTGTCAGTAATAATATCAGGGAATTTAGAAGCAAATTCAATGCTACGATTAATAGGAATTATT
>MCJB01022175.1:116014-135988 GCA_002018475.1 Nicotiana obtusifolia | reverse complement strand
TCGATCACACTCCTAAGTCATAAATCACCTACCGAAACTAACCGAACCATCAGAACTCACATCCGAGCCCTCTAACTCATAAGTCAACATTCGGTTGACTTGTCCAGCTTAAACCTTCTTAAAAGAGACCAAGTGTCTCATTTCTTACCAAATCTACTCCAACGCAAACTATTCAACGTGATTGCATAAAACACGGATAACGAAGCATAATAAGGTAGAAATGGGGAAAACGGAGCGGTAACTCATGAGACGACTAGCTGGTTCGTCACACATAAACCAAAACTGGAAAAAATCCCTAATAGAGACAGTACAAACCAGTTTGGCTTATGGCCCTGTATATTTTAACGCTTATCCTAATTTGAAAATTTCGTTGAGTAATGAAAACTCTTTGAATACTCTAATATTGAGTATCAAACTTCATGGATACGATTATATGCCAGGAACAGAAGTAATATATATCTGTTATAGGATTTATTATAAGCCTTTATATACTTTGAATCCTATGTGCAAAATCATGAACTTCAAAAATGAAACTATTTTGATAGAAACTAATTTCGGCAAATCTAAAGTTATTACTAGAAGACCTATTAAGTGGGATGAAATAGACTTTCCCAAAGAATGGGTCCTTGAGAAAGCAATAGCTCCTCGAAATAATGTTAACAGTAAAATCACAGAAGCTGAACAAGCTTCTGATGGAACTGTTAAGATCAGGTTCAATAAACTGGATCAAATTGATAATATCGGTTATTCATCTAGATTAACTAGATCCAACTCCTCATACATCTCTCCTAATAAGGTAGATTTTCTTTCAAGGGCATCTACATCACAAATTAGAGAAAATGATAGAATTGATGTTATAAAAATAAACACAGATAATATTGCTAGTGCTATACCAGACCCAACTGAATCCAAAATGGATTTTTCAAACGGTTTACATAGATAGAGACCAAATAGATTTTAGCCCGGGATCACCGGCAAGAAAATTAATTTATGCAGAATTTAAAAAACCCAGATGGAAATTTTTTAGAAATTTGTTTTTTGATAACTTCAAGGAAAAACTAATAAAGTTTTTCCAAGATTATTTTTATAATGACATTAGTAGACATAAGAAGGTTATAGCTTTTGTGCCATGGTTTATGTCTAAATATGTTAGTGGTTATATTTCCATGCTAGAAAGAGATTATAAGCTCAGTAGTGGGGAAGTTACTAAAACTGTTTTTCCACCCCAAACCTCTTTCCAAATGGGAGAAAAAGATAAGGTTATATATTACACTACCTTTTCTAAATTGTTTGATGATAATACTGGTACTATTACTGCTAGAAATTTAAATACGATGGTGACTCAGAATAATTATACAAACATCTATGTTAGTATTCTGGGTGAACATATAACTTTTATTAGTGATAGATTAGACAAGCTTATAGAAGAAGTCTAAAAAATTAGCAACAAGGATACTATAAAAGGTAAGGAACAATTAGCGACTGCCAGTATCCAACCCTCTCCAGAATTCAACGACTTTAAATTGAAAAGTCTCGATGACTTGGAGAAACTACTTAATAAGAAATTTGAAGTATTTAGAATTAGTCCTTTAAATTTAGAAAATTTATCTAGCGAAGAAAGAAAGGGAAAACTTTCTGATGAAATTAATAAAATATCAGAGAAGTTTGCTAGGAAGCTAGTACAAAGGATGTACTATTATCATAGACCGACCCCTCAGGATGTTTTACTAGAAGAACCTGAGCCCAATTACTTCTCACAAAGTTATAGTGGTAAGGAAATCTATGAATGGAACATAGATTGATTCACAGATAGACAGATTTATATTCAGGTACATAGAATGCTTATGTATAGTACTATTTGTAAGGTAAATAATAACTCTGAAAAAGCTATTGTTGATATGATTATAGCTGGGTTTACTGGCCAAACTGAAAGGCTGGTGGGATAATTATTTGATTAATAGTCAAAGAGCATATATCGTAGGAGCTGTTAAGATAGAAAATGGTCATAATGTTCAGAATATAGTCTATTCTTTAATCTCAATATTATAGAACATTTCTCAGGAAGTTGGTCAGATAATAGTGAGACCATTAGGACTATGCTTCAAAATCTTAGGTGTCATACACTTACAGAGTTTAGATGGTATAAAGATGTGTTTCTATCCAAAGTTATGGAATTACCCGAGTGTAATAGTACTCACTGGAAGTCTAAGTTTATAGATGGGCTTCCCACTTTATTTGCTGAAAGAATTAGAAAGACCCTTAGAGGTACTGCTATGAGTATAGATTATAATAGTTATACTTATGGTAAGTTAATCAGTGTATGCACTCAGGAAGGTTTAGCTCTTTGTAATGAGATTAAGCTAAACCAAGAGATTAAAAAACACCGTCTAAATGAAAGACAACATTAGGAGAGTTCTGTGAGCAATTTTCCATAGATATCCCCAAAATTAAGAAACCTCGTAGGAAGAAAAAAGATCAGAAAGAGCCTTATAGGTATAAGAGAAAGAAGTGGAGAAATCCTGAAAAAAGAAGAGAAAAGACCGAGAAGAGAAGGTCTAGTTATAAGAAGAAAAAGGATTTTATTAAGTCTATTAAGTCAGATGCCTGTTATAAGTGTGGTAAAGTAGGGCATTATGCCAAAGATTGCAAGGTTAAAGATAAGATTAAAAAATCTTGATTTAGATGATAACATTATATATTCGTTATATAAGATCCTACTAAATTCATCCCCAGAGTGCAGTGACACAGAATCTTCAACCGATGAAGATTTGAAGGTGTTACAGAATGAAGAATACTATTCTTCTTCAGAAACAGAATATGAACCTTGTAAACAAGGCCAGTGTTGTAATAACAACACAGAGGATGAATTTTATAATATTTATTCGCAGTTTAAGGACCTAGATATCAATGTCCTTACCAATGACAGTTTATTAGAACTCCTTAGAGTCATTAAGGTTCCTGAATTAAGATCCCAGATTATAGATAAGATAGATCCCATTAAAGATAATAGTCCTAAGGATTCTGAAGTAGAAGGAATTCCTTCCCAAAAAGGTCCTTATACAATTTCTGATATTAAAAGGATTTTAAGAGAAAAATCCCAGGCCATTGATAAGCCAACGACTGTTCAAGACTTGAGGGAGGAGATTAATAATCTCAAGAATGAAGTCTCGAATCTAAAGGCTTTTAATATAGCCTTAGATAAGAGGACTATTAAGTTAGAAAATCCTCAGGTCACCCCAAATTTAGAATTCAGTACTGATATTACTGAATTAGAATTAGGCCCTAGTACTTCTAATAAAGAAGTAAGAGATGACTTTTTAGGAACTGTTAATTTTTCTGATAATGATTTGCAGAAATTACAGTTTTTCACTACTCAGAAATTCCTCATAAAGATAACACTTCTGATTGATTATAATTTCAAAAAGAGTTTGTCGAATTATTTGATAGTGGTGCAGATTTAAATTGTATAAAAGAAGGAATAATACCTTCTAGATATTTTCATAAAACTACACATAGGTTAAAAAATGCTAGTGGTCAGCATATGGGTATTACTTATAAATTACCTAAAGCATTTATTTGTAAAAAAAATATTTGTATTCTTGAAAATTTTGTTTTAATAAAAGATATTCATCAGGAGATAATATTAGGGGTGCCATTTTTTCATAAAATTATGTCTTTTACTATCTGGGATGCTAATAGCTTTACAAGTACATACAATAGAAAATCGATTACTTTTGAGTTTATAACTCAGCCAATTCAAAATTTTTTGAATGAAATTATTTCTAATAACATTAGTGCAAAAAAAGCAGATTGATTTTCTCAAAAAAGAAATTTGCAGTCACACTATTGAGCAGGATTTAAAAGCTCCAAAGTTAATAGAAAAAATTAATTTGTCAAGAAATCAGTTTTCTTTACAAATTTGCGGAAATCATCCAAACCAATTTTGGAACAGGAAGCGTCATATAGTAAGTCTTCCTTATGAAGAAAGCTTTTCAGAGGGTAATATCCCAACTAAAGCTAGACCGTGCCAAATGAATTCCGAATATTTGGAATTATGCAAAAGGGAAATTGATTCTCTAATAGAGAAAGGTTTAATAAAACCTTCAAAGTCAAAATGGTCTTGTACTGCTTTCTATGTTAATAAACATGCAGAACAGGAACGTGGAGTTCCTAGACTTGTTATAAACTATAAGCCCCTTAATAAAGCGCTAAAATGGATTAGATATCCCATCCCATCTAAAAAGGATTTATTGGATAGACTACATGATACGATTATATTCTCAAAG
Source organism: Nicotiana obtusifolia (assembly GCA_002018475.1). NCBI lineage: Eukaryota > Viridiplantae > Streptophyta > Magnoliopsida > Solanales > Solanaceae > Nicotiana > Nicotiana obtusifolia. The sequence continues at coordinate 131,702 of MCJB01022175.1, read as the reverse complement.
TTTGATTTAAAATCAGGTTATTGGCAGATTCAAATAGCTGAATCAGATAGATATAAAACTGCTTTTAATGTCCCAATGGGCCAATATGAGTGGAATTTTATTCCATTTGGTTTGAAGAATGTTCCTTCTGAATTTCAGAAGATTATAGATGATATCTTTATTTCCTATACTAATTTTATAATTGTTTATATTGATGATATTTTAGTATTTTAAAAAAATATTGAAAGTCATTTTCGGAACTTAGAAATATTTAGAAAAGTTATTATACAAAATGGTTTGGTTATTTCTAAACCAAAGATAAATCTTTTCCAGACTAATATTAGATTTTTAGGTCATAATATTGAAAATGGAAAAATAATTCCTATTAATCGTAGCATTGAATTTGCTTCTAAATTCCCTGATATTATTACTGACAAAACTCAATTGCAGAGATTTTTGGGCAGTCTTAATTATATTTCTCCCTTTATAAAGGATCTAGCTAAAGATACTGCTGTTCTTTATGATAGACTTAAGAAGAATCCAAAACCTTGGACTAATAGTCATATATAGGCTGTTCGTATTATAAAACAAAAGGTTAATAAACTTCCATGTTTAACAGTTGCTAATCCTAATTGGAATAAAGTGGTTGAAACTGACGCTTCTGATATAGGTTATGGTGGAATATTGAAACAAATATGTCCTAGTAATAAACAGGAATATCTTGTCCAATTTTATTTTGGAAAATGGAATAATTCTAAGAAAAATTATGCGACTGTTGCAAAAGAAATTCTGGCTATAGTCAAATGTGTATGTGACGACCCAGTTAGTCGTCTCATGAGTTACCGCTCCGTTTTCCCTGTTTCTGCCTTATTATGCTTTGTTATCTGTGTTTTATACAATCATGTTGAATAGTTTGCGTTCGAAGTAGATTTGGTAAGAAATGAGACACTTGGTCTCTTTTGAGAAGGGTTAAGCTGGGAAAGTCAACCGAATATTGACTTATGAGTTAGAGGACTCGAATGTGAGTTCCAACAGTTCGGTTAGTTTCGGGAGGTGATTTATGACTTAGGAGTTTGATCGAAATTGGTTTTGGAGGTCCAGTGTAGAATTAGGCTTGAATTGGTGAAGTTAGAATTTTGGCGATTTCTGGTTGATAAGCGAGATTTTGATCCGAGGGTCGGAATGGAATTCCGACAGTTGATGTAGCTTCGATATGTGAATTAGGACTTGCGTGAGAAATTTCAGGTCATTCGGACGTGGTTTGGTTGGGTTTAGATCAAAAGAGCGATTTAGAGGATTTTGAAATCCTTAGGCTTGAATCTGACGCGACTTTGGCGTTGAGAGGTTGTTTTGAGCGTTCCGAAGTTTGGAACAAGTTCGAAGAATGTTATGGGATATGTTGGCATGTTTTGGTTGAGGTTCTAGTGGCCTTAGGTGAGTTTTGGGTGGTTAAACGGACTATTTCATCGTTGGAAAGAAAACTTGCAAGAAAAAACCAGATGCCGAGAATGCGGTCGCATTTCTCAAATGCGGACCGCATATCTCTCAAAGAGATCGCAAACCCAGCCAGATGTCTGGGCAAAGTTCATGTCAGAAATGCGGTAGGAAATGTGGTCGCATTTTTAACATGCGGACAACAGATCTTACATTAAAATCGCAAATCAGGACAGTGTTTTGGGCAAAAAATTAACGACAAGAATGCGTTGGAGAATGCGATCGCATTCTTGAAATATGGACCGCAAACTATGCCTCACACTGAATTTGCGATGAAGACTAGGGTACAATCTACGATGGTTGCGTCCAAAATGCGGACCGTATATCTGTTATGCGACAGATATGCGATCGCATTTTAGGCCTGACAGGGGCGTTTTTGTCTCGATTTTTGACCCTGTTATAAATAGAAATCAGTACCCATTTACCATGAAAAACCCATTTTCATTACCCACGAAGAGGAACACCTCCAAACACCATAAAATCACAGCAAATCAAATTCAAAACTATATCCAAAGGAGATTTTCTTGGACAAACTCCTAAAGGAAGGCGTTTTGGCCATCTTGAATATAGTTGGAGCCATTGAACTTGGATTGCAACTAGTCTTGAAGGGATTTTTGGAAGATTTTCAAGGGAAGCATCGGGGTAAGTGTTCCTAACTCAATCTTTGTCAATTTACCCGAATCTATTGCTATTCTAGTATGTAAGTGGTGATTTAAGTTGGGAAAATTGTGGAAAACCCTTAAGCTTAGATTTTTAGACTTGGAGGTCGAACCGATGTAGGAATTCGATAAATTTTGTATGGTTGAACTCGTGGGAAGATAAGGAACCCGTTGAGGTGAAAATTTCAGAATTTCGAGAAGTGGGCCCGGGGCTCAAGTTTTGCTAATTTCGAATTTTCTTAGTATTTATTGATTATTTTTGCGTGGGCTTTGTTACCCCAGCACATTGTGACATATTAGTTCTAATTTTGGATAGATTCGACGCGCGCGGAGGCCAATTCGAAGGGCAAAGGCGTCGCGGGCTAAGAAGTTAGCCGGTTCGAGGTGAGTAGTGATTGTAAATAATGTTCTAAGGGTTTGAAACCCCGGATTGCATATCCTAGTGCTATATTGAGGTGAGCCATGCGCTCCATAATGAGCATGGGGTCGTTTACTACTGGGGATTGTGACTTGGTCCATCCCGATTGATGATTTACTACACATTTGATTGAAACTTACTTGTGATCATCTTGGTTTGGGCTGATTGCCATATTTGGGCTTCGTGCCGGTTATTTGAACCCTTCGGGGGGTATTTATTACTGTTTCCTCACTGTTTTGATTCATTTCTTGAACTCAGACATGTCGTTTTCACTGTTTTACAACTCAGCCACTTTTACTCAGTTTTGAGATTTAAATGACATTTTAAATGATGTAAATGGGATCGGGTGGGACGCCTACCACGAGATATGATGTAAATGGGATCCGGTGGTACGCCTACCACGAGATATAATGTAAATGGGATCGGGTGGTACGCCTACCACGGGATAGGATGTAAATGGGATCAGGTGGTACGCCTACCACAAGATATAATGAAATGGGATCAGGTGGCACGCCGCCACGAGATATGATATAGTGGTTGGGCCGTAAGGGGCCCCTCTTGGAGTCTGTACAGCCCAGTGAGCGCGGGTACCCATTGTGATATGGAAATATAGCCCAGGGATGTTACAGTTGGTAACAATGGAAACTGGTAACCAGAGCTGGGGAGATTTTACAGTTCTGTGATATTGCCCGAGGGGCGTGACTTTTAAATATTACTGAGCCCAGAGATGTTACAGTTGGTAACAATGGCAACTGGTAACCAGAGCTGGGAAGATTTTGCTTGATTTCTCACTGATTTACTTTTTTCAAATAATGGTTTACTGCTTCATTATGCATTGCCTTGTGCTCAACGTGTTTCCTTACTTTCAGTCATTATTTATATGTATTATTCACTGAGTTGGAAGTACTCACATTACTCCCTGCACTATGTGTGCAGATTCAGGCATTTTTTATTCCAATCCGAGGCATTGACTATGACTGTCAAAGCGGTGATTAAGAGACTATGAGGTAGCTGTTGGCGTCCGCAGCCCCGTATCTCTTTTATCTTGTTTTTTCCACTTTCTTCAAACAATTGCGCCAGAGATATTGTAATAGTAATCTTATTATTAGGATTTCTTTAGTTGCTCATGACATTGTGACACCCCGGTTTGGGCTGTTGTCAGGATGGTTAGCTATGTTTTCGTAATTTGCTGTTATTAAAATATGTAAGTACTGTATTAAATGCTTCAAATGGGTTATAGTTCGAATCGGCTGGCCTTGTCTTCACGAGAGGCGCCATCACGACCGGGTTTGGGATTTGAGTCGTGACAAGTTTGTATCAGAGTCTAGGTTACATAGGTCTCACGAGTCATGAGCGGGTTTAGTACAGTCTCGCGGATCGGTATGGAGACGTCCGTATTTATATTCGAGAGGCTGCGGAACCTTTTTAGGAAAACTCCATATTCTTGAAATTTTTGTCGTGCGAACTTATGGATCCGAGCACTAAACTTCTGCTATCCTATTCTCTCACAAATGGTGAGGCCGCGAACTACCGGACGAGGTGGACGACCACCAGTGCCAACCACTGAGGCCACTAGAGGCCGAGGACGCGGTCTTGGTCGTGGTAGAGGCAGAGCAGCAATGACAGCATCTGTTGATCCACCAGCTGCCCCAGCTCAGGAACAAGCTCCAGCAGCACCAGTTCGGGCACCAGCTGTGCCAATTGTGATTCCAGGTCTTCAGGAGGCCTTGGCTCAGATCTTAACCGTTTGCACTGGCCTGGCTCAGGCAGTCTTAGCCAACACAGCGGCAGCTACTTCACAGGCCGGAGGAGACAATCGGACCCCCGCTGCTCGCACGCCTGAGCAGGTGGTGCAGGGACTTTAGATACCGGGGGCACCTCCAGCCCAGCCGGTTGCACCAGCTCAGGAATTCATAGTACCAGTTATGCCAGATGATGAGCAGCGTCGTCTTGAGAGGTTTGGCAAACTCCAGCCTCCATCATTCAGTGGTGCTGAGGGCGAGGATGCCCAGGGTTTTCTTGACAAGTGTCAGCAAATGCTCCGAACAGCCGGGATTCTTGAGTCTAGTGGTGTGGCATTTACCACGTTTCAGTTTACGGGAGCTGCCTTTAATTGGTGGGAGGTGTATGAGAGGCCTAGGCCGGCTGATGCTGCGCCCCTTACTTGGCAGCAGTTCCCCGCTCTTTTCTTGGAGAAGTATGTGCCGCAGTCCGGCAGAGAGGAGCTGCATAGACAGTTCGAATGGCTGCGACAGGGGGATATGACTGTGTCGCAATATGAGTCAAGATTTTTCTGAGTTGGCTTGACATGCTGTCTGGATGGTTCCGACTGATCGTGAAAGGATCAGGAGGTTTCTAGATGGCCTTAACTATCATCTCCGTATTCTTATGACAAAGGAGAGAGTATTGGGTGCTACTTTCGAGGATGTGGTTGATATAGCTCGCGAGATTGAGACGGTTCGCCGTCAGGAGCGAGAGGAGAGGGAGGCTAAGAGGCCTCGAGAATCGGGTAGTTACAGTGGTACTTCTTCGAGGGGCCAGTTTCAGCTGAGTAGAGGTCGTTCCTTCAGGCCTGCTCAGTCAGCCCGTCCAGAGTATCGTGGGGCATCTGTAGGTCGTGGTTATCTTGGGTTGCAGCAAGGCCAGTCATCACTTAGCGCCCTTCCAGCTCGTACTCCGTCGGCCCAGGATCCTTCTATGCCGAATGCATCTACTAGAGCACCAGGGAACTGTTATGAGTGTGGCGAGACGGGCCACATGTGGAGGCATTGTCCTCATCGTGGTGCTAGATCGTCCCAACAGAGGGGTCAACCCTCGACTTCTGCTCCAGTTACTTTACCACCCACCCAGCCAGCTAGGGGTAGAGGTCATGCAGCCAGGGGTCGCCCCAGAGGGGGAGGTCGAGCAGGCGGTGGCCAGGTTCGATTCTATGCTATTCCGAGCAGGACAAATGCCAGTACTTCAGATGCCGTAATTACAGGTATTGTTTCAGTCTGCCACAAAGATGCCTTTGTATTATTTGATCCCGGTTCCACCTATTCATATGTGTCCTCATATTTTGCTCATTATTTGGGTACGCCCCGGGAGTTTCTTGCTTTACCTGTTCATGTGTCTACCCTGGTGGGCGATACCGTTGTTGTAGATCGTGTGTACCGATCGTATGTAGTAACTATTGAGGGTCTGGAGACCCGAGTGGACCTATTGCTATTAAGCATGGTAGATTTTGATGTCATTTTAGGCATGGATTGGTTATCTCCGTGTCGTGCTATTTTAGACTGTCATGCTAAGACAATTACTCTGGCTATGCCGGGTGTACCGCGGATCGAGTGGCGTGGCGTGACTGATTATGTTCCTAGTAGGGTGATATCATTCTTAAAGGCCCAGCGTATGGTTGGGAAGGGTTGCCTTTCATACCCAGCGTTTGTGAGGGATGTTGGAACTGAGACTCCAAGCATTGACTCTGTTCCAGTTGTGAGGGATTTTCCCGATGTCTTCCCTGCAGACCTGTCGGGCATGCCACTGGACAGGGATATTGATTTTGGTATTGACCTGGTGCCGGGCACTCAGCCCATCTCTATTCCACCGTATCGTATGGCACCAGTGGAGTTGAAAGAATTGAAGGAGCAACTTCAGGAACTCCTTGATAAGGGGTTCATTCGGTCTAGTGTGTCACCTTGGGGTGCACCGGTTCTGTTTGTGAAGAAGAAGGATGGCACAATGAGAATGTGCATAGATTATAGGCAATTGAACAAGGTAACAATCAAGAACAAGTATCCTTTGCCTCGCATTGATGATTAATTTGACCAGCTTCAAGGAGCGCGAGTGTTCTCCAAGATTGATCTCCGTTCAGGATATCACCAGTTAAAGATCAAGGATGCAGATATTCTTAAGACTACTTTTCGGACTAGATATGGTCACTATGAGTTCCTTGTTATGTCTTTCGGGATAACCAATGCCCCAGCAGCGTTCATGCAGTTGATGAACAATGTATTTCGGCCTTATCTAGATTCGTTCGTTGTGGTATTCATTGATGACATTCTGGTGTACTCGCATAGTCAGGAAGAGCACGCAGAGCAATTGCGAGTTGTATTGCAGAGATTGAGGGAGGAGAAGCTTTATGCAAAATTCTCTAAGTGTGAGTTTTGGCTCGGTTCAGTGGCTTTCTTAGGACATGTAGTGTCCAGCGAGGGTATACAGGTTGATCCAAAGAAGATAAAGGTAGTTCAGAGTTGGCCTAGACCGTCCTCAGTCATAAAGATTCGTAGATTTCTTGGGTTGGCAGGCTACTATCGCCGGTTTGTTCACGGATTCTCATCCATTGCATCGCCCTTGACCAAATTGACTAAGAAGGGTGTTCCATTTGTATGGTCGGACAAGTGTGAGGAGAGCTTTCAGAAGCTCAAGACAGCCTTGACCACAGCTCCAGTATTGGTTCTACCATCAGCCTCAGGTTCGTTTACCGTGTATTGTGATGCTTCGAGAGTTAGGATCGGTTGTGTACTAATGCAGGAGGGTAGAGTTATTGCTTATGCTTCTCGTCAGCTGAAGCCTCATGAGAAGAACTACCCCATGCATGATTTGGAGCTTGCTACCATAGTTCATGCATTGAAGATTTGGAGGCATTACTTGTATGGTGTATCTTGTAAGGTGTTTATTGATCATCGCAACCTTCAACATTTGTTCAAGCAAAAGGATCTTAATCTGAGGCAGCGAAGATGGTTGGAGTTGCTCAAGGATTATGACATCACAATTTTATACAATCTGGGAAAGGCCAATATGGTGGCCGATGCTTTGAGCCGAAAGGCAGTGAGTATGGGGAGTTTGGCATACCTTCCAGTTGGGGAGAGACCTCTCGCAGTCGATGTCCAGACCTTGGCCAATAGGTTTGTGAGATTAGACATCTCGGAATCCAATCGGGTGTTGGCTTACGTGGTTTCTCGGTCTTCGTTATATGATCGCATCAGGGAGCGTCAGTATGACGATCCACATTTGCTTGTCCTTAAGGACAGAGTCCAGCATAATGATGCTAAAGATGTGACCATCGGTGTCGATGGAGTGTTGAGGATGCAGGGTCGGATTTGTGTACCCAATGTGGATGGGCTTCGGGAGTTGATTCTGGAGGAGGCCCATAGCTCGCGGTATTCCATTCATCCGGGTGCCGCAAAGATGTATCAGGACTTGAAACAACATTATTGGTGGAGAAGGATGAAGAAGGATATTGTGGGATTTGTAGCTCGGTGTCTCAACTGTCAGCAGGTAAAATATGAGCATCAAAGACTGGGTGGCTTGCTTCAGCAAATGACTATTCCCCAGTGGAAGTGGGAGTAGATCACTATGGACTTTGTTGTTGGACTCCCACGGACCTTCAAGAAGTTCGATGCTATTTGGATGATTGTGGATCGGCTAACCAAGTCCGCGTACGTCGTTCCTGTGTGTACTACCTATTCTTCAAAACTTTTGGCAAGGATTTAGATCCGAGAGATTGTTCGGCTGCATAGTGTTCCAGTTTCTATCATTTCAGATAGAGGTACTCAGTTCACTTCGCAGTTCTGGAAAGCCGTGCAGAGGGAGTTGGGTACTCAGGTGGAATTGAGCACAACATTTCATCCTCAAACGGATGGGCAGTCCGAACGTACCATTTAGATACTGGAGGACATGTTACGTGCATGTGCTATTGATTTCAGAGGATCATGGGATGAGTTTCTGCCGCTTGCAGAGTTCTCTTATAACAACATCTACTAGTTAAGTATTCAGATGGCTCCATATAAGGCTTTGTATGGAATACGGTGTAGATCTCCAGTTGGTTGGTTCGATCCCGGCGAGGCTAGGCTATTGGGGACTGACTTGGTTCGGGATGCTCTAGGAAAGGTGAAAGTGATCCAAGAGAGGCTCCGTATGGCGCAGTCGAGGCAAAAGACTTATGCCGACAGGAAAGTCATAGATGTGTCTTACATGGTTGGCGAGAAGGTCTTGCTGAAGGTTTCGCCCATGAAAGGTGTTATGAGATTCGGGAAGAAAGGGAAATTGAGTCCTCGGTTCATTGGGCCATTTGAAGTGCTTCGGAGAGTTGGGGAGGTGGCTTATTAGCTTTCTTTGCCACCCAGTCTGTCGAGCGTACACCCAGTATTTCATGTTTCTATGCTCCGGAAGTATATTGGGGACCCGTCTCATATTTTGGACTTCAGCATGATTCAATTGGATGATGATTTGACCTATGAGGTGGAGCTAGTGGCGATTTTGGATCGTCAGGTTCGGAAGTTAAGGTCCAAGGAGATAGCTTCAGTGAAAGTTCAGCGGAGAGGTCGGTCCGTGGAGGAGGCTACCTGGAAAACCGAGCGGGAGATGCGGAGCAGATATCCTCACCTATTTGAGGCTCCAGGTATGTTTCTTGACTCGTTCAAGGACGAACGTTTGTTTAAGTGGGGGAGAATGTGATGACCCAGCTAGTCGTCTCATGATTTACCGCTCCGTTTTCCCCGTTTCTGCCTTATTATGCTTCGTTATCCATGTTTTATGCAATCACGTTGAATAGTTTGTGTTCGGAGTAGATTTGGTAAGAAATGAGACACTTGGTCTCTTTTGAGAAGGGTTAAGCTGGGAAAGTCAATCGAATGTGGACTTATGAGTTAGAGGACTCGGATGTGAGTTCCGACGGTTCGGTTAGTTTCAGGAGGTGATTTATGACTTAGGAGTTTGATCGAAATTGGTTTTGGAGGTCCGGTGTAGAATTAGGCTTGGATTGGTGAAGTTAGAATTTTGGCGATTTCCGGTTGATAAGCGAGATTTTGTTCCGAGGGTCGGAATGGAATTCTGACAGTTGCTGTAGCTTTGATATGTGAATTAGGACTTGCGTGCAAAATTTCAGGTCATTCGGACGTGGTTTGGTTGAGTTTAGATCAAAAGAGCGATTTAGAGGATTTTGAAATCTTTAGGCTTGAATCCGACGCGAATTTGGCGTTGAGAGTTGTTTTGAGCGTTCCGAAGGTTGGAACAAGTTTGAATAATGTTATGGGATATGTTGGCATGTTTTGGTTGAGGTTCCAGTGGCGTCGGGTGAGTTTTGGGTGGTTAAACGGATTATTTCATCGTTGGAAAGAAAACTTGCAGAAAAAAACCAGATGCCGAGAATGCGGTCGCATTTCTCAAATGCGGACTGCATATCTCTCAAAGAGATCGCAAACCCAGCCAGATGTCTGGGCAAAGTTCATGTCAGAAATGCGGTAGGAAATGCGGTCGCATTTTTAACATGCGGACAGCAGATCTTACATTGAAATCGCAGATCAGGATAGTGTTTTGGGAAAAAAATTAACGACAAGAATGCGGTGGAGAATGCGATCCTATTCTTGTAATACGGACCGCAAACTATGCCTTACACTGAATTTGCAATGAAGACTAGGGTACAATCTGCGATGGTTGCGTCCAAAATGCGGACCGCATATCTGTTATGCGACAGATATGCGATCGTATTTTAGGCCTGACATGGGCATTTTTGTCTCGATTTTTGACCCCGTTTATAAATAAAAATCAGTACCCATTTGCCATGCAAAACCCATTTTCGTTACCCACGAAAAGGAACACCTCCAAACACCATAAAATCACAGCAAATCAACCTTAAAACTATATCCAAAGGAGATTTTCTTGGACAAACTCTTAAAGGAAGGAGTTTTGGCCATCTTGAATATAGTTGGAGCCATAGAACTTGGATTGCAACTAATCTTGAAGGGATTTTGTGAAGATTTTCAAGGAAAACATCGGGGTAAGTGTTCCTAACTCAATATTGATCAATTTACCCGAATCTATTGCTATTCTAGTATGTAATTGGTGATTTAAGTTGGGAAAATTGTGGAAAACCCTTAAGCTTAGACTTTTAGACTTGGAGGTCGAACCGATGTAGGAATTCGATAAATTTTGTATGGTTAAACTCGTGGGAAGATAAGGAACCCGTTGAGGTGAAAATTTCAGAATTTCGAGAAGTGGGCTCGGGGCTCGGGTTTTGCTAATTTCGAATTTTCTTAGTATTTATTGATTATTTTTGCGTGGGATTTGTTACCCCAGCACATTGTGACATATTAGTTCTAATTTTGGATAGATTCGACATGCGTGGAGGCCAATTTGAAGGGCAAAGGCGTCGCGGGCTAAGAAGTTAGCCGGTTCGAGGTGAGTAGTGATTGTAAATAATGTTCTGAGGGTTTGAAACCCCGGATTGCACATCCTAGTGCTATATTGAGGTGAGGCATGCTCTCGATAATGAGCGTGGGGTCGTTTACTACTGGGGATTGTGACTTGGTCCATCCCGATTGATGATTTACTACACATTTGATTGAAACTTACTTGTGATCATCTTGGTTTGGGCTGATTGCCATATTTGGGCTTCGTGCCGGTTATTTGAACCCTTCGGGGGGTATTTATCACTGTTTCCTCACTGTTTTGATTCATTTCTTGAACTCAGACATGTCGTTTTCACTGTTTTACAACTCAGCCACTTTTACTCAGTTTTGAGATTTAAATGACATTTTAAATGATGTAAATGGGATCAGGTGGTACGCCTACCACGAGATATGATATAAATGGGATCGGGTGGTATGCCTACCACGACATATAATGTAAATGGGATCGGGTGGTACGCCTACCACAAGATATGATGTAAATAGAATCGGGTGGTACGCCTACCACAAGATATAATAAAATGGGATCAGGTGGCACGCCGCCACGAGATATGATATAGCGGTTGGGCCGTAAGGGGCCTCTCCTGGAGTCTGTACACCCCAGTGAGCGCGGGTACCCATTGTGATATGGAAATATAGCCCAGGGATGTTACAGTTACTAACAATGGCAACTGGTAACCAGAGTTGGGAAGATTTTGCTTGATTTCTCGCTGATCTACTTTTTTCAAATAATGGTTTACTGCTTCATTATGCATTGCCTTGTGCTCAACGTGTTTCCTTACTTTCAGTCATTATTTATATGTATTACTCACTGAGTTGGAAGTACTCACATTACTCCCTGCACCATGTGTGCAGATTCAGGCGCTTTTGATTCCACTCCGAGGCATTGACTACGATTGTCAGAGCGGTGATTAAGAGACTACAAGGTAGCTGTTGGCGTCCGCAGCCCCGTATCTCTTTTATCTTGTTGTTTCCACTTTCTTCAAACAGTTGTGCCAGAGATATTGTAATAGTAATCTTATTATTAGGATTTCTTTAGTTGCTCATGACATTATAACACCCCGGTTTGGGCTGTTGTCGGGATGGTTAGCTATGTTTCCGCAATTTACTGTTATTAAAATATGTAAGTACTGTATTAACTGCTTGAAATGGGTTATAGTTCGAATCGGCTGGCCTTGTCTTCACGAAAGGCGCCATCACGATCGGGTTTGGGATTTGGGTCGTGACAGTGTATTGAAGTTTCAGACTGATTTATCTAACCAAAAGTTTATAATAAAAACTGATTGTCGTGCAGCTAGATTTATCTTTAATAAAGATTTTAAGCTTGATGTTTCGAAACATATGTTTGCAAGATGGCAAGCATTACTACCTCCATTTGATTTCGAAATTATTTATAAAAAGGGTAGTGATAATAATCTCCCTGATTTTCTTACTAGAGAATATTTGAATTCCTAATTCATTGTATTTCATTGTGCAGATGAAACCACAGTATACACCCCCCGAGGGAGGGGAAGAGGAACTGGTAGAGGCAGAGGTAATATCCTTGCCCAAATTGGTAATCAAAAGCTAATAGTTGCTAATTTTGCAGAAAGCTCGGGATAATACTGACCACCCTATGTATAAGGAGTTTATGGATTTCGTAAAATCCAAACAGGATTCGGGTAATAACCCACCTTCATACTCAACAACCTTAACGGAAGAAGGCCAAGAAGGAAATGAGGTTTATAGCCAAAGTCTAAAAAAAAAAATTAATAATTCTTTTAGAATAATCTGACCTTAAATGGAAAGATAATCCCTGACAGATAATGGCTAGGTACTTAGATACAACATCATATGCCTCTATTGCTTATAAGTATAGAATGAATTTTGAATTAGTTCTATTATCGACAAATTCAGTTGAAATTCAGCATTTCTATCCATCGACCACAAGGAAGGTTTATAACTTTTCTAAAATCATTATTAAATATATCATTCCTGCTGATGAATGGGGAATCAGTACATTGAAAGAAAGGGATTACATCCACCCGGAACATAAAATTTCTATTAAGTTTAACTGTTGGGATTATATCCAAAGTTTTAATAAAACTTTCTTATATGAAAATTCTAACCGAAAATATTCATGGTTTACAAAAATCTGTTCTAATGTTTTCGAACAGAATGTACCAAATTGGTTCTATGATTGGTGGACTACATATGGCCCGCTCATCAATAGATATTTTACCAGAAAATTATCAGAGTTTATATACTCAGTGGGTAGAATTATCTCCTAAATTAATCAGTCTACAGATAGATAATATTTTCTTTGAAGGAATGGCCCTGATGTATTCTTTCATAGAATTTTCAATCCCATGGATTATGAAATGGGATATTGAAGTTAGTTATACCAGCAACAGATTTCCATGTCTTAATAGGATATTTTATACTAAGTTTTGGAGCAAAATGCTTCACAAAGACAAAGAAGGAAACGTCCATGGACAAGAAACTATAGATAATATCAACAAGGCATTGGAGAGTTGCAATGCAAGAAAAGTCAGTAATACTGAAGATGAGGTCAGCCCTTTCAAATACATAACCAGAAAGTTACAAATGAAAAAGGGTGCAGTTTCAAAAAAGGAGATTATAGCCTCCTATCTCGAAGAAGTCAGGAAAGATTTAGCCAAGAATTTTGACATAGAAATTTCAGATGATGTGTCAATGGCGTCAATCGGTAATACCACAGATGAGGACATCCGTTTAGCGGGATCCCAAGAAGTTCATATAGAACATATCAATATTGAAAAAATCGAAGAATTTCTACAGAAAATGAAGAAAAATACAGAGGAATCCTCATCATCAAAAAACAACAAACACAAAACAGTCGTTGGAAAATAATTGAAAGCTCCCCATTAGAATTATTGGAATAATAAGACAAATTAGCTTTTATAAAGTAGCCGACTCTATCATGTTAAGTTGTCGGCCACAGAATCTACTTTAATAAAGTAGAGTGTCATTTTCTTCCTTTCTTTTCTTTGTTGCCCACAAATAAATAATAGTGTCGGCCATTTTATTGTACATTTTTTGGAGTTTTCTTTAAGTAGATCCATTATATAAGGATCTTAGGTTGGAGGTAAGGCAAGAGTTTTTTTTAGGCAATCTTCAGTCACTCCCTCTCTTGTAAACACTCTCTGTAATAGTTTTATTTTTGTACATCAATAAAATAAAAAAGAACCACTTGGTTACAACCTAGGAGGTCTCAGGTATTTTTATTTTCTTTTGTTTAAATTTTAATTTCTTATTTGAATATTTAGCCTAAATGATAGGATAAATAATTATGTGTTAAAATTAGGATTCTTGAACTATTCTGAAAATCATGCTCTAATATTAATTTGATTGCTGTATTTATTCCGATGTTGCTTAGGTTTAAGGTATAAATCCTGGCAGTTTTGAGTTAGATAGTAAGTTCTGATTATGGTAGCATAACCGGTAGCCTCCGCAGAACTTGTTTTTAAGCCAAGATGGACATTGTAAAAGGATCAGCAGATGAGATCGTGATTTAGAATTTACTAACTAGCTCATTATTTAGCAAAACTAAAGAGCACCACCCAAAATTTGTACTAGATTTACTACGGCATTAGTCTCCACCAATAGGAATTTCTTCCCTTGGCCTTCCCCAATTCCTATTATCGTATTTTTTTGTTGTTTGTTAACTTTCCCTTAAAATCATGGATCATCAACAGCTATGACATGATGTTACAACTTATAGTGACGAAATTTTTTATCCACACCATATGAGATGTGTTATTTCTTTTCGTAATTATCAGTTGATCAGGATTAAATTACATTATTTTAATCTCTTCAGATATATCTGATACTGACATATTTTTGCACATGATATAAATAAAAATTTAAGACAACCAGCATATTTCACTACGCCCTTATTATAGTGCCATTACATATCGTACTTAAAACGTAAAAACAACAGCAAAATGGAATGTTAGGTGGAACACATATTCAAATCACAAGCAATGATTTATAATTAGTAAAAGAAAATTAAAAACAAACTGATTCGAAACATAATTCATCAAATGATAAATCTAATTGTTTAATTTTGACACAAAGCAATTAACTAAACTTAGTGCATATAACGAGTGCAAATCAATTACTTTCCCATTAATTAATGAAAATAAACATGTAGAGATTCATGAGTTGACTTTGTCGACATGTCCTGTAGGGATAGAACTGATTTGTAGAAAAAAATTGGTTGAAGCATTTAGGCATTCGCCGAACACTTTAAGATTGGGCAACCACATGATAGAATTTAATAGTAATAGTACACACTTCAACAGTTAGGTTGAAACCACTTAATGCAAATTATTCAAATATTTGCCTAAACATAAACAAAATGCTTATAATACCCTCATAATATCATCCGAGAATATTTGGTTGCTGGTTCCATTAGCGTTTCTGTTACGAAATTGAAAAACAAAAATAAGAAAGAATTAAGGGTGTGTTCGGTATAACAGAAAATATTTTTTGCAGAAAATATTTTTCAAGAAAATATTTTTTTAGAAAACAAGTAGTAATCTTACTTATTTTTCGGTATTTGATACACAAATTAAGGAAAATAACTTCTCAACAGTATTCATAAATAATTTAGATATAATAAACATGAAGCCATAAGCTTTCGAACCAACAACCTTCTGAACCCACAAATTTCATAAACTTCTGAACTGCTAAACATTCGAATCCGTAAATTCTATAATTTCCCAACCCTCAAACTTCCAAACGCATAAACCTCCGAACTTATAACTATGGAACTCGTAAAATTTCGGACCTGTAAACTGAAAAACAAAAAAAATCAGAATTGAAAATGTAAAAAAAAAAAAAAACTGCCCCGAGGGGGGAGTGTTGGGGTGGGTGGGTGGTGCAAAAAAATGGAAAAACAAAAAATAAAAAATAAAAAATACAAAAAAATTAAAAATTTTTTTTTTTTG
>MCJB01022175.1:37460-115857 GCA_002018475.1 Nicotiana obtusifolia | reverse complement strand
GGAGGGGGTTAGGAGGGTGGATGGTGGCGGAAAAGAAAAAAAAATTGAAATATGAAAAAATGCATTTTGGAGAGAGGGAGCGGGAGAGGAGGGGTAGGAGAGAGAGGGGGGATGGGGTTGGGGTTAGATGTGAGGGTAGGTGGAATTTTTGAAAAATATTTTTCTAATATTTTTTAAGAAAGTCATTTTTCTCCAATTTCAAGAAAATGTAATATCTACGAAAATATTTTTCAAACTATTTTGTGCAATCAAAATAAAAAAAATGAGAAAACATGTTTTCCATCATACCAAACGCAAGAAACAAATTTGAGAAAAGGAGGACGCGTTGCTTAAACTTAAGTAAAAGAGTATTTAACAATTTGAATGGAAGTTTACGAAAAAGACTAGATTATTAGATATACATTAGATTTACAACAAATTGTTTTTACATGATAGGTTAAGGACTACGAAAAACTCTTGTTGACAGGTGGCTAATACTTGTCTAATTATATTTAGTTTTGGGTCAAAGAAAACGTTTTTGTTAAATTTAGGATCATTTCCTGCTTTGATATGATGAGAAATATCATTTTATTAAATTTATAAGCTACAAAAAATAATTTTAGTAAGTCGTTTTAGGTATATAATTACATAAAGGTAGAAAAAAATGTAATTTCTCAACATTTATGTAAAAGAAAATTACTAAGCTCAAGGAGAAGTAAAGTAGTTAGACTAGATCTCCATTCCAATAAATGGTTGAACCAGACAAGTCTTGGATAGTCAAATTATGTAACCATTGCATGCAGCTTCCATGCAATGTTCAATAGTGACAATTATGTGGGAAGAAAGAAAATATTAACAAACAACCAATGTTACAACCACATCCAAGACAATTATAGAGTGAATGTTTGTCCTGACGACAGAAGGTTCGTTTAGAAGTCAGTAAATCTTACTTGAGAGGCACTAGTCATGCTTGAGGATTACAAACCTTATGAGAGTAGTTGAGGGAAGTTGAAAAAACTAAGAAAATGCCAGAAGGTTGATTACCTGTTCATTCTTCCGATCCTTTTCTTCTTGTCATTTTTCTGAACCGCCGCGTAAATGGACTTCTTTTATTTTTCACTCCATTTTAATATGATTACAAGTGATATCACTTAATTTGAATTGGCCTGGTTGGTCTTTTACATTCCTCATTTTAAGTGAATGGATTTTGTAGGTCCATTCCTAATTAGCTTGTAAAATGCTTTACGATACCAACCATGCATTATTATCGTAAATGTATGAAACCAAACACTCCATTAACATTCTCTCTTATTCGTCAATTTCATTACACGTATAGATAGATCGATAGCTCATTTGGTTATTCTTCGTGCTACAACACTTCAATTTTTTTTTCTTCCTTCTTTTCTCGTGAAGAAAAATGTCGACGTACTTATGCAGCATTGTCTGATTTTCTTTATATAGAAACGGAAATATATTTTCAATAAATTATACTTTATGTATTCAACAGAATGACAGACTGAGAGGATTTTCATTTGAGCATCGAAGCGATATCTGGACAATTTTTCCATGTGTATTCCAATTTTAAGATTTATATGTGGATTAAAGACCATTTTTATTTCTATTTTTTTTATTCGTTTTCCTTTATGTGTCAATATTCAGAAGGACGAAGAAGATCGACAGACTGAAAAATGAATCTGCAGTGAAGAGACAAGGCTCAACAAGCCAAAGAATCACTCTGGAGCTAGATGTGTACAATGTTTTCACTCAGTTTCTTTGAATAATTTATAAAATATTAATTTTTTGGTTGATCGATTAGGTACAACCAAAATTAGTTTAACATCCAGTAATTTTTCATGGACTTATGTGTATATGGTGATTAAAATGTTGAACTTAAATATTTATGTGTTGGGAATAATTTTTAGTGAACTTAAGGCAGCTTCACATGCTAAGTTAGAATTGTTCTTAAGCTTGTACAAGTCAACAAATATGTGGTTTTAGTTGTCAGCATCGCAAGCTAAGTTAGAAATATGTGTTTACGACAAAGCGAGAGTAGCACTAAAATAAACAGGAATTATTGCGGCAGCTAAATTGTGGCGGATCAAAAAAATCACCGCAATATAAAAAATAATACGGTTGCGTTTCAGACGCCATTAGGACATATATTAACGACGTTCTTTTTTAAATTACGGCGGTTCAAAACCGCCACTAATTTTCATAATTTTAAATAATTCTTTTTATTTAGAACTCCCCGGCTAAAAGGTTAAATATAAAAAAATATAATTTTAGTAGCAATATATTTAGAACTCCCTGGTTAGACGCTCTTCTCTCTCTCGCTACGTCTTCTCTCTCTCTTTCTCTCTCAAAAAGACGATTCCCCCAAATCGTTTAAGGTCATATCGTTTAACGATTCTCCTAAATCCTTTAGCTTTTGTAAGGAGATTACATATCAACTTGTTTAGATGTGGTAATGAGTTTTAATTCGTCTATAAATAGCCCTTTTCTGATAAATACTCGTTTCAATATGTCTCATGTTTTAAGTTGTTCGTGTAATTCCTCTCAAAATGCCGTTGATTTCACTGATTTAAGGCGTGCATGTGTGTGTATTGGATGGATATCAGTTTAAAGCACTGATCTTAGCCGTGAATTTCACTGATTTAACTTTCGATTTTGCTGATTTAGCCATTGATTTCATTGATTTAAGGCGTGCATGTGTGTGTGTATTGGATGACAATTAGTTTAAATCACTGATTTTAGATGTCGATTCACTGGTTTTTCTGTTAATTCTACCGTTTTGGCAGTCAATTTTACTGATTCAACCGTCGATTTTATTGGTTTAGCTGTCGACTGCTCTTTTCTATATGCTAGGGTTCATGCATGTTTGAGAGTGTATTGATTTTCCTTGATTTCTGCTAATGATTTTATTTCTTCTTTCGATTAGTTTTTAGTCTATTTTTTTGTTCTTTTTCTGTTCAATTGGTCTGATTGTATTTTACATGCACTTTTTTTTTTTTGGTTGATATTTTTAGTTGTTGTTTAGCCTAATACTAACCTAAGTTATTATATATGCGCTTGATAGGTAGCTGAAGCTATTGGGATCGACGTTGACAGTGAACAATTTGATAGGTATGCATTATTCTTGTACTATATTATCATCTAGAATGGCCTAAAACAGTACATTCTTGAAATAATTGTGTGTATTATCTTAACCAAACTCCACTATTATAGGACATAACTCTACTACAAGTTCTTATATATATATATATATGAACTTTTAGGTAGTTCTTACATGTTGTATTTTTTTTTTTCCTGAACAAGCTGTTCCTTTGTTCCCTTCTATTTACAGATTCTTCAAAAGTTGTGAACTAACTTTTTTTGTTTTGATATTGTGATGTTTTTTTATCCTTTTTTTCTAGCTATGCCAATTGATAAATCTTGGATTAGCAAACCACGAAAGACACCTAAATATGCATGTGGATCTGAATTATTATGAAGAAAGACCCGGAAAGTATTTGATGTTTCTCCAGATGTTTATGGCTGTCATTTTCTATAGGATGTTGTTTTGGCAATGGTTTCGATGCGCGCAACTCCTATTGGTGTTTTGAGTGAGCAAACAGGTTTATAGTGTGTTTTATGATGGAAATGCATATATGGTTTGTGTCCTGGAGGTACTGAATGAGTTTTGGGTGCTAAAACAAAGATTTTGCAATTGTTAATTTTCTGGTGCAATAATTCCAAAAATACCTGTTATGTCCCTGAAACTTTCGGACTTCTTTTAATACTTTAAAACATCATATGTCCCTCATTTTAAGGTCAAATTAGGTGATTGAAAATGCTATCTTGGGTGTAATATCGCAAGAATTATATTGGGCTTATCAAATGTGAGTTTCAGGATCATTTATCATCTGATTCAGGTTAGGACATCTGCTATATATATTTTTTACTTATTTCGGGATTTAGTTACTTTTTTCTCACAAAGTTATGGAGCTCGAGAAGAGGAAAATTTTGAGGGAGTTTTCATCTAAATCATTAGGGAAAGTAAATCTAACTCGAATTTATTATTATAACTTGAATCCACCATTGATTTTGGCTCTAAATCATAGAATCTTAAAGAAGAAAAGAGGGTTTTGGCTTGAAAGATAAAAGAATGTATTTTGGAGGTTTTGGCAAAACTTTTTAAAAGTGAAAAAAGGAGATTTGAACCCTGATTTGGAATTGCTTTTGGATGAAACTTGTATATTTGGACTCGTATTGAAACGGGTGTTCGGGAATTGTGAATTTTGTCGGGTTTCAGGGTGCGGGCCCCAGTTGAGTTTTTGGGTTAACTTGAGTATTTGATTAAAAATTCGACCTTTATCGTTTGGGTTTGATTTGTATGACATTATTTGATGTTATTGAGTTTTTTAGCTAGATCCGAGCCGTTCGGAGGACGATTCACGCGAGAAAGCATTTTTAGAGTATTGATTTGGCTTGTTTGAGGTAAGTGTCTTGTCTAACTTTATAAAGGGAATTTTCCTAATAAATGATATTGTTTGCTACATGCGGGGGTAATGCATATACGAGGTGACAAGCATATATGCATGTATTAGGGGTTATCCGTGCTCGGAGTAAATTATATGCTTCTTTGTGCCTTGTTGAACTTTGTGACATTTTTACCTATGCTTTATTTACTTTTATGACTAAATGAGTTAATTTATCCATGCTAGAGATCCTGTTAAAACATATGGCATCTTAAAGGAATTTAATGAGGTATGTTTTAGATTGTTGACATGCTTAACTTGGCTATAGAAATTCTTATATCATGAGCACACATCCGTACTTGTTATTTTCATGTTACTTGAGCTTTTATCCATAATAAGAGACTATGATTGGGACCTAAGGAAAATACTTGGCACGATGGGTATTTTCGTGCGATTGATATGATGTTGGCACGATTGGTATTTCTGTGTGATTTGAAATGAGATTGGCACGTGGGTTGGTTCCGTGCGGAGAGGATGAGAGTTGGACCTTACGTTATGATTACTCATTCCTTAGACACATATATGTACTCTACTTTAGTTTATGCCACAACCCAATTCCCATGTTAGGCCGTGATGGCGCCCAACGTCGCCGTCAGACAAGCCAACAGTGAACTATCCATTTAATTATTCATTTTTGTTACTTTTAAAATTTTTGCTTTCATTAAATAAGGAAATTAATGCATAGGAAATCACGGATATATAAAATATTGGTAAAACATAAAATAAAAAGGTGAAAATATTAGGCAAAACTATAAACATATTCTAGAAATTTCTAAAACCCGATGTCACAAGTGCACGAGCAATCTAGTAGAATATACAAACCACTAAATCTACTGTCTGAAATCAAATAGACAAAATGAAAATACAACAGGTGCTAAAGATTGGAGCATGGAGAAATAGCTCTCCACTAAATCTCCGGATAATGGGGATGCGCGCCCGAATGGCCACAAGATGTACCTACTTCAGTACCTTCACAATTAATGCAGAACTTTAGTATGAGTACGTAAATCAACGTTTACCCAGTAAGTATCTAGTCTAACCTCGATGAAGTAGTGACGAGGGCTCGACACTTATACTTACTAGTCGTCAATAAATAAAGTACATTAATTATAAATAGGCAAGAAGCACAATAAAAATATTGGAATAAGAAAGACTGTAAGTAACATGATCCCGCAACATAATGGCAATATAAAATCTCTAAATATCATGTACTATCTCAATAATTAACAACCATCAAGTAAACATCAAATCTCAAATCAAGAAGGAACTATCATGTATATGCTCACTCCTAGCGATATTAGTCACGAATTATACCGAGATCGTACGGCCCGATCCACAATAGTCGTGTACACTGTCGAGGGTCGATTGACGCGAACCATAGATGCTTCTCAAATATATATTATCGAGGTCATTCGGCCCGATCAATAACGCTATTTCATAGTACCTGCCGGAGGCGTACGGCCGATCCACATGAATATAGAGACTCTCCGAACTATGGGTAATACAGTTACAACACATAGATGGGCACATAAAGTAAGCATGATTCTCATTAACAATAAAGTATTCCGCCAAAGACTCAGGGTAATGGAGCTCGGCCCAACATAATCCCAAATCAAATTTCAAATATAAACTTAAGTAATTGTCACGACCCCAATTTCCCTTCGTGGGATGTCGTGATGGGATCAAGTCTTTAAGACTAGGTAAGCCTAATACTTACTGAATTAATGGAAAAATTCAACCAACAACTATTAAATATAAAATAGAAATTTTTTATACAAGGCTAACAATCCCAAAATCGGTACTACAAGTCATAATCTTTATTGAGTTCACTAGAAAATCTCTAAGTACAACTATTCCGGAATAAAAATAAACTGTACAAAAATAAATTCCGAAGGTGACTCCGTGGCTTGCGAACGGGACGATAGGTATAGCTTGAAGTCTCCACATCAATATCTGATCCGCTATCTAACAATCAACAGACTCCGAAGTACTTGGGTCTGCACAAAAATGTACAGAAGTATAGTATGAGTACACCATGGTCGGTACCCAGTAAGCATCAAGACTAACCTCGGTGGAGTAGTGACGAGGTACAAGTCAAGACACCCACTAGACAAAATAACCTGGGCAGTATAGAAGTATAAGACTAAAAATGGAAGGTATGAATCAGTAAATGGCAACAAGAATCAACATGTGATATAAATGGTAAGGCAATAGGTACACCATGAAAGAACCGTGGAAACCAAATAAGGAACACAATGACAACCACTAAATCAAGCCGTTCTAATACAAGGTTCACAATGAAATCATTTCATAAAATTTCATCTCTTAGTCACAAGTCACGAGTCTCAACCCACCATCATCTACTCACGGCACCTCGTGCGCACATCTCAAATCACAATCGCACGGACAACTCACGTGCCAATATCTAAATCCGCCTGGCATGATCACAAGCTCACATTTACAATCCGGCCGACGTGGTCAAAGACTCAGAATCACAATCCATCCCGCAAAGTCACAGGCTCACAATCTACCCGTCATGGTCACAGGATCAATATCAACATGGAAACCGATAATACAAGAACACATGGGCATGATCAATAAATGACAAGTTTCATACTCCGGAGCTAATATATATGGCATGCTACGGTGTATGATTGTGCGAGTGTACTACTACAGCCCGAGTCAACAAGTAATATCAAAGACATTGAATAGCTCCTTGAAACAACAAAGCAAGTCATGTAAGGTGTATGACAAACCAAGGAAAAACATGCCATCACACGAAAATCACCAACATAATGTCTCCAAACCATCACACATCATCCCTGACATTGCCACCCTTATCTCTCCGATAGCCACCCGTATTACTCTGCCCTGACATTATCATTAGCCACCCTTATCTCTCCTATAGCCACCCGTATTACTTCGTATAATAGCCACCCTTATCGCTCGGCCCGAACAATAGCACAATAGCCACCCGTAACACTCCATACATTGAACAACAGTGAGATGCCACCCTTATGCCCCCACATACCAACAACTGTGAAATTTCACCCTTACTCCGTATAACAACAACGGTGAAATGCCACATTTATACTCCACATAACAACGACCAAACCACACAACAATTCACATGTGCTATGCTCACAATAAACACAACATATCAACTCGTATCACAAGTGATCGTAGGTCACAACCTTTCCAAAGATTCAAAGATATCAACATTTGCACAACAAATAGCCCACGACTCAACACAATGAATATAGAATGTCAATAAAAACAAAATGGACGGAAAAGTAACTCGGCAAGGAACAACACCCCCTTTAAACACAACTTCAATTAAAGTAGATTAATGACTCTCGATAACTTCAATTCTAATTAATTGTTTAAGGATAACCTCGATAGTGAAAGTACTTACATGACATGGCAAACTTCGGACTCTAGTGTAGGAATTAGGCTAACAATGAAGGAGATGACACGAACTAGTACTACGTCTAATGCATGAGAACAACCCGACAACAAAAGGATATCATGAGACGATAATTTCAACTAAGAGTAGCTCCACAACAAAAGGAATCACATAACGATAAAAGTGATAACAACTCCATATAAAGCATATAAGAGCAAACCCGACAAGTAAAGAATGTGACATGTAACGACAACTTCAAATAAAGCATGTGATAGTAGACATGACTAATAAAAGATATAACATGTGCTAACAAATTTTAAATAAGTACATAAAGGATACCTAAGAGTCTAGACCGGCCAATTTCTACATATAAGCCCGAGTACGTACTCGTCACCTCGCGTACATGCCTTTCACATGACAAAAATAGCACAAACGACTTAATCCTAATGGGTAGTTTCCCTACACAAAGTTAGGCAAGATACTTACCTCAAGGAAGCTAAACCAATACTCTAAAATGACAGTCTCATGTGAAACAATCTCCAGACTGCTCAAATCTAGCCAAAATAACTGCATAGCATAAATAAAAACCATAGGAAATAATTCTGGTTAATAAAGTTTCGATCTTTAATGAAAACTAAAAGTCAATCCAAAAGGTCGACCCCGGACCCACACCTCGGAATCCGACACAATTTACAAAATTCAAACAACCATTTCGATACGAGTACAACCATACCAAAATTATCCAATTTTGACATGAAATAAATCGTCCTTCAAATTATCATTTTACATTTCTGAAAGTTTTCACAAAAATTCCCATTTTTCTCCCATTCAAATCGCTAATTTAAAGTTAAAAAGAAGGACGGAGACACGAAATAAAATCAAATCAGGGTAAAGAACACTTACTCCAAACCAACACGTAAAGAACCTCTCCAAAATTGCCCAAATCCGAAGTCTACAACTCAAGATAAGATAAAAATGGCCAAACCCTCAAATTATACGCATTCTGCCCAGCACTTCTGCATTTGCGGACCAACACGCGCACCCGCACTCTCGCTTTTGCGAGCAATTCATCGCATCTACGGCCTTTACTTAACAACCCAAGAATCGCACCTGCAACCGACCCACCGCATCTGCGATCCCGTAGAAGTGTCAAACACTCCGCAGAAGCGGACCACCATCATGAGCCTCCATTTCGCATCTGCGATCACCATTTCGCAGATATGATATCGCACCTGCGTATCCTCACCCGCCGAAGCTGGACTCCTGAACATCTCCAAACGTTGCAAAATCGGCCCAAATTCTGCAGAATCGATGCCGCACCTGCATTCCCACTTGCACAAAAGCAAAACACTAGAACCAGACCTGACCAAAAGCATGAAAACCATCCAAAACACACCCGGGAACCCCCGGGCCCCCCGAGCCCCCCGGGACCCCGTCCAAACATACCAACAAATCCCATAACATAACACGGACCTGCTCGAGGCCTCAAATCATGTCAAACAACATCAAAACTATGAATTGTGCCTCAAATCGAACTTAATGAACTTATGAACTTTCAATTTCTACAACTCGCGCCGAAACATATCAAATCAACCCGGAATGACGTCGAATTTTCCATGCAAGTTTCAAATGACACAACAGAGCTATACCAACTACCAGAATCAAAATCTGAACCCGATATCAACAAAGTCAACTCTAGGTCAAACCTCTCAACTTGCAAGCCATCAACTTTCTAATTTTTGCCAAATTGCATTAACTTAACCTACAGACCTCCTAATCCAAATTCGGACACACGCCTAAGTCTAAAATCACCGTACGAAACTATTGGAATCATCAAAATACCATTCCGGAGTCGTCTACATAAAAGTTAAACTCCAATCAACTCATATCGCTTAAGCTTCTAAAGCAAGAATCATCCTTCCAAATCAATCCCGAATCATCTAAAAATTGAACCCGGCCACACACGCAAGTCATAATACATAACACGAAGCTGCTCGAGACCTTAAGCCACCAGAGGGGATGCTAGTTTTCGAAATGACCGATTGGATCGTTACAATAATTAAACTAACAAGTTGAGTTCAAGTATTACAAATGTTGCATGGTAAAGTCCTATGTCTTTCCGAATATAAGCATGATTTTAGCTACAACTAGTAGCACATAATTGTCATGACACAAAATCCATCCAGTTGTGATGGCACCTAACCCAACCCACTAGGTAAGACAAATAACATTCAACACAACTCAATTGAGAATAATAATAGTAAATGAGTAAAATAACTGAACTTCTATAAAACTCCCAAGGATTGGTAGTACAAGTCACGAGCCACTAAAACTTTAGATTTACAAAGTTGGTATGAAAATATTTACAATGTTTTTTTGAAATATACATAAACAGAACTTAAATCTAAACTACCTAGGACAAAATGGTAGCTATGTCCGGAAATCAGGTACATCTTCAATGCCGGCTGCCACCATAATCGGCAGCATCAGCTCCATGATTAGCACGCAAGGTGCAGAAGTATAGTATGAGTACAACCGAACTTATGTACTCAATAAGTATCATAACTAACCTCGGCGAGGTAATAGCAGTAAGAATTATAAATGATACTCGACAATCACCTGTACAAGTTCATAAATTCCAACATGTATAGGACAGAAATATGATCAAGTCATGATATCACAGATAAATACACCTTGGTGCTCTCAATTTTCATAACATATTCTGCTTAGTCAACAATTTAACATATATGGAAGATATGCAAATAAAATAGGTAAACTGCCAAGGAAATTGCAAGTAAAGATGAAATGCAATAACCACATATCAATCCGTTGTGGCGCGCAACACGACCCAAACAGAAATCACCTCTCGGAACTAAGGCCCATATTAGAATCTCAGTAACCAAACCAAAGCCAATAACCAGCTCTCCTACATCTCACATAAATCAGAAACCTGTTGGTTTCTCACAATCCGCGTCTACACCATCAAGAGAGAAACATGAGAGGGAGACCCTAGGGGGATGGATCCGTATCCACATGCTGCACGGACAACTCACGTGCTAATAATGTCAATTGCATGGACAACTCACGTGTTGCATGGAAAACTCACATGCCAATAATATCAATATCTGGATCCGCACAGACAACTCACGTGCTGCATGGACAATTCACGTGTTAGTAATCACAATCCGCCTGGCGTGGTCACATGCACAATATCACAAAATTGCCCGGCATGATCACATGCGCAATATCACATTTCGTCCAGCGTGGTCATTGGCACACATCACAATCCGCCTGGCATGGTCATAGGCTACCAGTCCAAGCCATATCACACATAAAGCAGATATGCACGAATACATGTACAAGATCAAAGAACATCAAATTTCATAACCCTGGACTGGCATAAGTGACATGCTAAGGTGTATGCATGTGCAAATGTGATATCATAGCTCAAATAGGTGAATACATCACAAAATAGTAGCTATCAGGCTAAATCAGGAGATTAACCTCTATGCAACCTCAAACATGGCTCAAATAGCTCATAATACAGCGTATAAATAAGAGATACATCACAATATGCGCCTTATCAATCGATTTAAGGCATATCATAGTCTACACACTACCCCGAGAATGGGTAAATACCCCCGTGCTCGCACATGGGCTCAACCCCCACAAATATGCGCATCAATAACATGTAGCTATCACAAATAACTCAGGAAACTAGTGCCTCAACCAAGATTAGATAGGATACTTACCTCAAGCAAGATGAATTAAATACCGGGCAAGCCCAACAATACTTCAGAAACGCCATCCCGCCAAGTTGACCTCCGAACAGCTCGAAACTAGCTAAAAGAAACTCAAAATCATCAAAAAATGCCAAAGGAAACAAACCCAACTGATAAAGGTTGATCTTTAAACAAATACTCAAAGTCAACAAAAACGTCAACACTAGCCCGCACCTTGGAACCTGGCAAAACTCACAAATTTCGGAAACCCATTCAATTACGAGTCCAACCATACCAAATTAGCCCAAATCTAACTCTGAATAGATGTTCGAATCTCAAATATTCACTTTAGGAAAATTTAGACAAAAACCCTCAATTTTTCTTTTATAATCATCAATCAAATACCAAAATCAAAGACAGAATCATGGAATATAATCAAAACCGAGTCATAAGTACATACCCTAATCCATGTGGTGAAAATCCTCCCCAAATTTCCCAAAACCAAGCTCCAAATCTCAAGTTGTGATAAAATAATCCAAAACCTCAATATAGTAAGTCTGCCTAGGGAAGTCGCACTTGCGACCAATTTCCCGCTTCTACAGAACCGCATGTGTAGTCTAGACATTGCTTCTGTGAAGACATCCCGACTCAACACCTATTGCTTTTATGATCAAAATCCCGTTTTTGTTGTCGCGCTTTTGAGCTAAGCCCCCCCCCCTGCAGCCTTCACGCCCACCAGGCCGCTTTCACTTCTGCGCCTCCTGTGCCGCTTCTGCAGCTTCGCTCCTCTACCCAACTTTCTGCAGGTGCAATGACACCAACTCTCTGCCAAGCCAGCCTCAACCAACATGACTCAAAATGGTCTGAAACCCGTACGAAACTCACCCGAGCTCCCTGGGACCCCATTCCAACATACCAACAAGTTTCAAAACATAACATGGACCTATTAGAGGACTCAAATCACACAAAGCAACATGAAAACCACGAATCGCACCTCATATCAAACTTAATGAACTTTTGAACTTTCAACTTCCAAAACTCGTGTCGAACCATATCAAATCAACTCGAAATGACCTTAAATTTTTGCACAAAAATTACAAATGACATACAAACCTATCCCAACTCTCAGAACGACATTCCGATCCTGATATCATTAAATTCAACTCCCAGTCAAACTTATGAACCTTCAAAACCTTCAAATTGTCAACTTTTGCCAAATAGTGTTGCACCCTTCAAGAAACATCAAAAATCAAATCCGGGCATATGCCCGAGTCAAAAATCACCATACAGACCTAAAAGAGCCATCAAAACTCCGGTTAGGGGTCAAATATACAAAAGTCAAACTTGATCAACTCTCCTAACTTAAAGCTTCTAAGATGAGAGTCATTCGTCCAAATTAATCCTGAATCACCCGATAACTAACACAAAGATACACACAAGTCATAATACATCATACGAAGCTACTCATTCCCTTGAACCATCGAACAGAATGCAAATGCTCAAATCGACCGGTCGGGTCATTAAGTTAACACTTAAAGCATATACAGGGATAATTTCCTTCTTACAAGATTAAGCAAGGGACTTACCTCAATTTCAATTTTATTTCTCGGCTCTCCAACCTCACTAATTGCCTCAAATTGATGCCAAGCAATCCAAAACTAGGCAAAGATCAAACAAACTAATCAATATATGCCCCAAAATTCATGATTTAACTATTAGAGTGATTTCCCAACCCAATTTGGAAAATCCTAAAAGTCACCCCAGGCACACGTGCCTGGATTCCATAAATTTTAATAGATAAATGTTACACATGGCCGGACGAACTCAAATATATAATTTATACTTAATTCCATAATAAATTTTGTGGTTTAATTCCACATTTACCAAACCCTAGGTTTTCCAAAATAGTCCCATAATTTTCACAATTTCTATGTTAAAATCTACCCGTAATCTATGTATTAAACTCACATTATGTAGAAATCACTTACATTCATTTTTTAGGTGAAATTCCCTCTCCAAGAAGCTCTAAAGCCAAGAAATGTGAGAAATGAGGAAAATGGCCTAAGTCCCAATTTTTAATATGTGTTTTGCCCACTGGTCCTTCTTCGCGATTGCGAAGGTAAACCGGCCTGCTGCTAGAAAAGCTTCTTCGCGAACACGGCCAGGTTCTCGGGTTCATGAAGGTTAGACCGACCAACGCATCGTGAAAGCGACCAGCTTTTCGCGAACGCAAAGTGCAACGACCATTTGACCCCAGACCCAGCTCCTTCTACGTGAACGTGGGACTACCACCATGAACGCGGAGGCCACTAATCCCAATCCCTGCAAACACAGACCATACTTCGCGAACGTGAAGCATAAAATGACCCAGCCCCAAATCCTTCATTGCGAATGCGAGAAATCCTTCGCGTTCGTGAAGAAGGAAACCAGCACCAACAATTTCTACAATTTGGACTTAACTCCAGGTGGTCCGAAACACACCCGAGCCACCAGGGACCCGTCCAAATGAACCAACAAGATCATAAATATAATCCGGACATGCTCAAAGTCTCAAAACACATAAAACAACATCGAAACCAATCATTCTTCTTCAACTAGCTCCGAACGCGACTACTTATGCTTAGACAACTCGGAATGACGCTAAATTTTACGCACACGTCAAAAATCACACTACGAACCTATTTCCAAGCTCAAAATCTCAAATGGACATCGATAACATCAAAGTCTACTTTAAGCCAAATTTATGAAACTCTAAAACCTTCAAGGCGCCAACTTTCAACAATAAGCGCCAGAACGCTCCCGGTTCACCCGAAACTCAATCCGAACTACGCCCAAGTCCAAAAGCATCATATGAACCTATTGGAACCTTCAAATCCTGGTTCCGAGGTCATTTATTCAAAATGTTGACTCAAATCAAACTCGGCTACCTTAGACCATTACTATGGAAATAAGCGTTTTGAATTCAACTCGAACCCTTCCAAACCCAAACCGACCACCCCCCAAATCGTAAAACAGTAAAAGCATATATAGGAAGTCTCAAATAGGGGAACAGGGATCTAGAATGAAAAATGACCGATCGGGTCATTACATGCTCTACCTCTTAAATAAACGTTCGTCCTTGAACGGGTTTAGAATCATACCTGGTGTGCTGAATAAGTGTGGATATCTGCTCCGTATGTCCTCCTCGGTCTCCCAAGTCACCTCCCCGACTGTTTGACCCCTCCACTAGACCTTTACCGCTGAAATATTCCTAGACCTCAACTAGCAAACTTACCTATCAATAATGGCAATTGTCTCCTGTTCATAACCCAAGCTCTCATCTAGTTGAACTGTACTATCCAACACATGTGACTTGTCACATGGTTACCTTTTTTTTTTGTGGTAAATATAAAAATTTATTAATAGAAGCAAAGTACAAAAAAGAAGGGGGACATAAACCTTACCTCCAGCAAAAGAGTAGATGAATACTTAGTTATCCTAGAGTGATAACTAAGCGTGCCTAAAATGTGATAAGGTGTTAGACCTATGGTGATGTGAAGATTGTCTGTTTTATAGTAGATAATCACTTTTACAAAAAAAGGGTGTAATTGATCTAGGTCAGCTATACAAAAAAGTACACGTGTCCTTGCTTCTATCATGTGATTTAGGGGTGTAATCCCTTGTATATACATCTGGCAGCTAAAAGTGATTTCTAAGGATCCCAAAAGAATAGCAAAAGAGTGCAAGCTATCTTCAATATTGCTTTTTCCTTACCAAGAGAAATCAAATTGAAGGTGGCTGTTTGAATTGGGGAATTTTGTTGATAGATGAGCAAAAAGTGGAGTATTTCTATTAGATATGTCCTAAGGCTGCTGCTGTAGAGTGTATGTGTGTGGCTTGTGTCTTCTTTTGGGTAGTTTGCTTGGTTTGGAGTTCCTTTGGAAGCTTCTATCTGCACTTGTTTCAACCTTTAGGTTGGCTGCTTTTTTGCTGGTCCTGTGTGACTGCAATTGCTGAAGATGGTTTGTTGTTGCTTCTGTGTTCTGTGATGTATGTTGGCTTAGTATGCTGCTGCAATGCTGCTAAGTGAAGTATAGTAGCAAAATGGCTAGGGGTGTCCATGATGACTGCTGTGGTTGCAAGAGATTGAGCACCAGAGGTGCTAATACCACACCTTGCAACTGCATCAATGATTTGGACCATTTCAAGTATTTTACAGTGATGAGTGAGATGCTGAGTTCAGTGTCGGAGATGATGCTTGTGTTGCTGCTATTTTGTTGCTTTTTGGTTCTGTGCTCTTCTATATTATGTTCTGTCTGCTGCTTCTGTGGTATATACTTGCTGTTGGTTCAGAGAGTTCACCTTGCTGTTTCTGTGTCTTTGTGTGTTATTTAAGTTCTATAGGTGTATTGTAACAAGAAGGACCATGGTTATTGTTGCAATTGCAAGAGATTGAGCACCATTAGTGCTAATACCACACCTTTCAATTGCATCAATAACCTGGACCATATCGAGTTATCTGCTGTGATGTGGTAGATGTTGAGTTCAGTTGTATCTTGCTGCTGCTGGTGTAGGTATTTGTTGTTGACTTGGTTGGTGTTTAGACAGAATGCCACAACAGTAATGGAGATGCTATACATGGCTTCTGCTGTGGTATTCTGATTCCAGGAGTGTATCATGATGAATATAACCTTGTGTTGTTGATGTTGCCCTGTGTAACTGCTATTTCTTTTTTTTTCTGCTGCTGTGTTGCTGTTGAGGAGTGTATCTTGAGGGTCCAGCCTAAATGCTAGTGTAGCAGTAAGTTTTCTTCTCTAGCAATAGTCCGCCCCCAAGGAAGTATCTGAGTGAGTAGAGAGATGAAATGTGGATGTTGTTTTGAATGATTGCTGTGTATTTGAAAGATTCTCTTCTGCTGTTGTGTTCCTGCCGTGGCAATGCAGAGCCAGAGTTGAGTGCTGGTATTGAACTGCTCCCAGGAATGATATTATGTCTTTGTGTGAATTTCTTCTGTTGCTGCTAAAGGTTGTGAACTGCAGCAAAATTTTGGAGAAGGTGCTGTTGTTGCTGTGATCCATTTGTTGTTTGTGTCTGTGCATTTGCTGACAGTCCTTATTGCTTTTTCAACAGTAGATTGGATCCATTCAGTGATTTGTATTCGATGTGGATGTCTGTTGATTGAACTCAGTGTGCTGATATTGATTCTCTGTTGATAATAACTCAGATCTTCAAAATTTCCTACAAAACAATATATCTTGTTAGTATGAAACTAGTTCCCCATTTTCTCCTTAGTATAGTGGCATCCCAATGTGCCTTCAAACAGCAGAGAATGATGTTCTTTACTAGGCTTCTTGCTGATGTTTTGCTTTGCCCTCCATTATACCTGTATCAGTAACAAAAAAGTTAGGAAATTATTGAGGTCATTGTTTGATCTTAAGTTTACAGTAAAGATCCATTGTGGAATTCTTGAGACATGTATTAAAGATCCTGCAGCTTTCTCTGTGGAATACTTCATTATACCACTTATCTCCTTTCTTCTTGGATGGTTTAATTTCCTCTATTTCCTATCACCTTTATTCTTAGATAAGGGCATTGACTTTTATCACTATTAACTAGCCTTCTACTTTGTGTGTCTATTCACCAAAGCACTGACAATCAATAGGACCAAAATCCAGGGCATAGTTTGCAATATGGTCTGCCAATTTGTTGCCTTCCGTGAATGTGTGTTCAATTTTTGCATTGCATCTTGTCATCAATTTCTTGATTTCTGCAACAGTTTCCTGTATGGACCAAGGAACTCTCCGTTCTCCCTTTATTCTCTTCATTAACATCATAGAGTCAGTGTGGAAATCAATTAGGAGATGATCATTATGGATACAGAATCTCACGACTTCCACTATTGCCTGTGCCTCAGCTTCAGTGTTTGTGCTTTCTTTGATCTCCTTACTATAGGCATGTATTACATCTCCCTCCTCATTCCTCAGAACAAAACCAATTGAGCTTTTACCTGGGTTTCCCCTGGAGGTGCCATCTGTGTTGACTTTAGTCCTCCCTTGTTTGGGGAATTCCCAAAACACTCTAGTGTATTTCAAGGTGGGAGTGTATTGTTCCATCATGCAGATTATGTCTGGCCATTTCTGGGGGATGTTTTGAATTCCTGGCTTTCTGATTTTAATAAGCATTTGGAGAGTCGAAATGATTTGGTAGATAACTCCGTTGACTATGACTGTGTCTTCATATTTGTAGCTATTTCTTCTTTTCCACAGTTCCCATATAATCACTGAGGGTAAGGCTTGCATAATTGGTTTTAGTCTATGGATAACTTCTGCAGTCCAACATTTGACCACTGCTTGGTGCAAAGTAATGCCTTGTATATCAATTCCTGCATTGCCAAGAAAGTATCTCCATACTTTACTTGCAGCATATGATGTGAAGAACAAGTGTTGTCTTGTCTCTTCATGTGGTTCTGTACAACACCAACACTTGGAAGCCATTTGAAATCCCAGATTTTTGAAGTAGTCATCCAATGGTAGTCTGTTTCTGACTTTCCACATGAAAAAGGAGATTTTGAATGGCAATCGTTGCACCCATATATTTCTATATGCATTTGCAGGATGCTGCCTTTTCCTAAGATATTCTCATGCTGTCTTGACAGTGAATTCACCTCTAGTTTCCAACATCCATACTGGTTCATCTAGCACACCTGCAACATTTGGTGGTTTGATGTTGTTTATTATGTGTGCAGCAAGGTCGTCTGGTAAAATCTCTTTGATCTTGTCTTCATTCCAATGCCCCTCTTCTATTACATCTTGTACATTCTATACAATCTCATCACATATGAAGTCAGGAGGGGTAACAAAGTATAAGGCTCTTAGTCCTATCCAATTTTCGAACCAGAATAGTGAAGACCCCATTTTAGGTTGCCAGAGTATTTGATGTTCCATAATGCTTCTGCATTCAATCATTTTCTTCCAGATATGTGATCCACCTCTCCAAGGAACAATTATTGGATTGAGTTTGTTGCAATACTTCTGGCTCATGAATGCACTCCATAAGCTTGGTTTTGTTCTGAAGTTCCACCATAGTTTGCAGAACAAGGCTGCAGACATGTCATGTAAGGATCTAAAACCTACACCCCTTTCCTCACATGGCAAGCATAAAGTATTCCATGATGCCCAATGCCTTCTTGGATTTAAAATAGAATTGCCCCAGAAAAATATTGTAATTAATTTGTGAAGTTTATTGATCACATTGGCAGGAGGATTTACTGCAGAGAGGAGATGAATTGGCATGCTATGCAGGACATATGTGATAAGTACTGCCCTGCCCCCTGTGGATAATAGTTTCTCTTTCTAGTCTTGAAGCTTGTTTATCACTTTTTGTATAAGACCTTGGTAGTAGTCTATCTTCCTACTCATGTAAAAGATTGGATATCCAAGATATATGAAAGGGAAATCTTGCTGTAGGATTCCTGTAATCCTTTGTACCTTGTTGATCACATGTGTCGAGGTGGAGTGATGCATGTACTGCAGATTTACTCTTGTTTATCAGCTGGCCAGAAAGCATCTTCATATGCAGTCAGTACTTCCATTATTAATTTAAGTGATGTGGCATCTGATGAGGAGAAGGTGATGGTATCATATGCATATGCCAAGTGATTGATCTTATTACTCCATTTAGGTAAGCCAAATCCACATAAATGAGAGTTGGAGTGAAGAGCATTGAGTGCTCTGGACATGGCTTCTACTACTATTATGAACAAGTTAGGTGACAAAGGATCACCTTGTTTGACTCCTCTTGTGGATTTGAAGAAGCCATGTGGTTCTCCATTGATCAGGATAGAGTACTAGTTATTGGCCACCAGTCCATGTATCAAACCAATGAAACTTTCTTCAAATCCCATCTTCCTTAGTACCTTGGTCAGGAATAGCCATGACAGTCTGTCATATGCTTTGGTCATGTCCAATTTAATTACAACATTTGGACCTGCTTTGGTTCTGAGTCGAATATCTGTTATAATATCTTGAGTTAAGAGCACATTTTCCATTATGCTTCTGTCTTTAACAAAACTAGCCCGTTCCTCTGAAATCAGCTTTGGTAGAATGATCACCAGTCTGTCATGAATTACTCTGGAAAATCTTGTTGATGAAGTTGCTGAGGCTGATTAATCTCAAATCCGAGAAGGTAAGTATTTCCTTCTTCTTGGGCAGCAACACTAGGTTTGTGTGTGTGATACACTTGGGAAGAGTATGTCTATTAAAGACTGCCTTTACCATATCAACTATATCATTCTCGATTATATCCCGACATGACTGGTAGAAACATCCAGTGAAGCCATCTGGTCCTCCTACACTTGCTGCATTCAATCCAAATACTGCATTTTAACTTCCTCCCTTATTGGTTGATGCATTAGCAGACAGTTGTCTGCATTGTCTACTAGTGTAGGAATGTGGTTCAATATTTCAAATGTTGCAGGGAGGTTGTCTTTCATGAAACTGTGTTTTGAAAAAATTGATTGCTTCATTTGCTATTTTAGCATTATCTTCTAGCCATGTGCCCATATTATTTTGAATTCTTCTAAGTTGTAGCCTCTTTCTTCTGCCATTCACTTTTGCATGAAAGAATTTTGTATTTCTATCTCCATCTTTGAACCAAGTCATGCCTGATTTATGCTTCCAAAAATCTTCTTCTAGAGTTAAGTACTTGATCAGTTTAGCCTGCACCTTTTGTAGTCTTATTCTGTTTTGAGTAGTAGGATGGAGCTCAAATTGGGCTTCATGTACTTTGACTACTTCCTCTAGACTTGCTATCTTTTGAAAGATGTCTCCATATGTTGTTCTGCTCCATATTGATAGTGCTTTTTTCAATTTCTTCAGCTTACGATTGAAGACTATGAAAGGATCCCCAGCGAAGTTTGCTTTCTAATGCTCTCTTACCATTGCTTTGAAGTTGTGGTGCTTTATCGAGAAATTTAGAAATCTGAAGGCTCTCTTTGTATCTGAACCTATTTTTAGCAAGTGAGTGACTTCCAGTTGTGGTAACCATTGTTGAAGTGAAAAGTTGGTTAAGCATCTGTCTAGTCTTTTGAAAATGCAGTCTTCTTGTGCTCTCCCATTCCACCATGTGTATATGCTTCCTTTAAAGCTTAGCTCAGAGAGGTTGCAGGTGTTGATGCAGTGTCTGAAGTCTTCAATCTCCTTCAGTGTTACTAGAAGTCCTCCAAATTTCTCTTTCTTATCCCACATGACATTAAAGTCACCTCCCACCAGCCAAGGCAGTGTCATGTTTCTAGCAAGGTTATGTAAGCTATCCCATAGTTTAATTCTTTCATTAGCATTACATTTTGCATATACAAAGGTGACAAAGAAAGCTGTTTGTGAATCCACCTCTGTTAATTTCAAAGTTAACTGCTGCTCCAGGTCACATATTATGTCTACTTCATGATCCTCATCCACAAAAACCCACATCTTGTTCGACACATTGGCAAAACATTGTGGAAGTCCAATTCTCATTCTGTATCTTTCCAATTTCCTGGCTTTTTTCTTAGGCTCTATGATTCCAATGAATTGAAAGTGGTGTTGTCTGTGCATATTGATAACCCTTTCAAAGGCTTTCATTGTGTTGACTGATCTTATGTTCCAAATGATCCCATTCATGATTAGGATTTAGATTTGGATAAGATCCTTCTTGTTTGGACTCTTGTCCCTACACTTTGAGTGTCTTTGCCCTGTTTCTTCCTGCCTTTTTTAGTTGATTTCACTGCATCCAACAATTTTGGTGAAAGATTTGCTTGTGTTGCTGCATTTATTAGGTTTTGAGTGGTGGATTCCTCATCAAGATCATTTCCTATTTTAGCAGTTTGCACCCCCTCTTCAATTTCACTTCTGAAATTTATCACTTGTAATTTGAGACCTTCTTGATTCAATTCTGTGTTCATTGTATTGTGGGTCAGCTGGCCTTTGTTGATGTTAAACTCATGAGAGCAGTCAGTTGTTCCAAATTTGATCTGCTGCTTGGCTTTGGCAGTTGAGGTGTTCTGTATCTCAGTGAACTTTCTATTCTTGATCAAACTGTCTGCTGATTGCTTGCTGTCTTCGTATTCTCCTGTATTTTGTATTTTCATTGTCATTGGCTTAGAAGGTGTCAGTGTGCTGGGCAGCATTGCTTCCACCGGTGAGTGTTTTCCATTGTGTCATGCTGTTTTGATTTACCTTTTGCACTTTGTAGGTCATGCTCCAATTCTTCATCAGTTGGCTCCTCATCACTGCCTATACCAGCTGGCACTTGTTCTACCTCTGATTCTTCCTCTGCTTGTTCACTCCATAGTTTGCCTTCACTAAGTTGAATTCTTTGAGCCTCATCCACATCTTTGTCTGCTGCCATAAAGTTACTTGGATGAGGGAGGGTGTCCTGACATGGTTGTTTATTTGTGAACTTGTTTCCAAATTGCCTGTTCACCCATTGGACTGTTGGTTCATTGCCTGCTGTAGCTGTTACTATGTCTCTTCTTCTACTCCTTTCCATTTGTTCCATTGTAGACTGTTGGTAGTTGCTGCTGCCTGGTGGTGAACTTATCTTTGCTGCCATTGAGGTGTGTGCATTCTTCTCTTCTTCTACTTCTTCAATTGTAAAACCCTGCTTGTGCTCATTGACTTTGCTTTGTTCAATTTTTAGAACAACAAACTTGTTATTTGTCTGTAATTTCTGGGTTTCTGATATAGCTGATATAATCTCCAGTTTCTCTTTGAGTTGATCTGCTACCTGTTTGTCTCTATTCTGTGCTCAATTAACCTCCTTCCATTGTAATCCAGTGTTGCCAACTACTTTACCACTTGATAGGATCAATAGAGGTGCTGCTTCTTTTCCTTTGTCTTTTGTTCTTGGCTTCTCAAAAGAATTCTCCTTTATCAATTATGGGTGCAACTTCCAGCATTCTAGCATGTCGTGTCCCTGCAACTTACATTGTTTACAATATTTGGGAATAAAATCATATTGGATTTTAATCCACTCTGTTCTCACTGCACCAGTGGCCTTATTTTCAATATCCATTCTAATTTTCTTTGGTAGTTCTACCATAAGATCAACCAAAACTTTTAATCTAGGATAGCTAGGTCTCGTCTTGTTTATAGTTACCATATCTAGATGTAGTGGTTTTCCAACAGCAGATGCAAGTGAGAATAAACATTCCTTAACAAAAAAGGTTGGTAGCAAACTGCGAAATGAAATCCACGCCATCGCTTTTGAGGTTTCTTTTCCTTCCTTGAACTTAGAGTCATAAATTAGTGTTCTCATCTGGTATTCGTATCCATCTCTTGCTTTCAAATAATACACTACTTTAGAAGTGAAATTGAGAAAATCTTGCCACAATGTCAGACGAATTAGCACATGCCTATCTCTTAGTAGTCCAATGTTGCAGTCGCCCTTTATCCCACACAGCGTAGGGATTAGTCGACGAAGTTCTTGGATGTCAGGCCAACCATATGAAAACTTGCCAATAACTGCATATTGTAGGCCTTCAATTTGGTTCATTCATTCAACCTCTGTTTCAGTAAATTTGACGAAAGGTTGTCCTTGTAGGAAAGTAGCTTTCTCGAAGGGAATGTGTTCGATTGTCGCTGTCGATCTAGGGTTTGCTGTCGAGTTCGAGTTCAGAGTTGATGGTTTGAGGAGTTGGCTGTAGTCAAGTTGTTTTGGGTAGGTGGGAGATGCAGCGGGAGGTTGGGAGGTGGAGGGGGAGGGGTCGCCAGCCGGCGTATTACCTGCCGGCGTCGCCATCGCCACTTTTGAAGCTTTCTCTCTCTAGTTTCTCTCTCTATTGCCTCCCTCGTGCTCTCCGCTCTATGTGGGAGATTCATTGTTGCAAGGCACCTCCGGAGCATAGACACGTGGAAAACTGGATGAACTCCCGATAGACTGGGAGGCAAAGCAAGCTTGTAAGCAACCTCTCCAACTCGTTCCAACACCTCAAATGGACCGATGAATCTTGGACTCAGCTTGACCTTCTTTCTGAACCTCATGATACCCTTCATCGACGAGACTTTCAAGAGAACCTTCTCGCCAACCATAAATGATAATTCATGTAATTTATGATACGTAACTCTTTTACCTAGACTGAGCTGTGCAAAGTTGCTCCTGTATCAACTTTACCTCATCAAAGGCATCCAGTACTAAATCACTACCATATAACCTAGCCTTGCCGGGCTCAAACTAACCGATGGGGGAATGACACCACCGACCATGCAAGGCCTCAAATGGAGCCATCTTGATGCGGGACTGATAACTGTTGTTATATGCAAACTCAGCCAAAGGTAAGAATCGATCCCACTGCCCTCCAAAGTCAATCACACATGCCCTAAGCATATCCTCATGAATTTGAATCGTCCGCTCCGATTGCCCGCCGGTCTACGGATGAAAGGCCGTGTTGAGCTCAACCTGGGAACCCAACTCACTCTGTACAACTCTCTAGAAATGTGAAGTGAACTGGGGGCCTCTTTCTGAAGGGATGGAAATAGACATGCCATGCAACCAGACGATCTCCTGAATGTAAATCTGGGCCAGCCTTTTTGAAGAGTAAGTAGTCACCACATGAATAAAGTGTCTAGACTTGGTCAGTATGTCGACAATGACCCAAACAACATCAAATTTCCTCAGCGTCTTCGACAACCCAACTATGAAATCCATAGAGATGTGCTCCCACTTCCACTCCGGTATAACCATCTGCTGCATTAGACCACCTAGCCTCTGGTGCTCATAATTAACCTGCTGGTAATTTAGACATCTCGCCACATACTCAACTATGTCCTTATTCATCTGCCGCCACCAATAATGCTGCCTCAGGTAACGATACATCTTCGTGGATCCTGCATGAATAGAATAGCGCGAACTGTGTGACTTCTATAGAATAGTATCCTTTAGACCATCAACACTAGGAACATATAGGCGACCCTAGAGTCACAGATCACCATCATTATTGATAGTAACCTCCTTGACATCACCCCATAGCACTGTCTCTCTGAGAACCAGTAAGTGCGGATCATCATACTAAAGAAGATAGAGCCGCAACACATGCAAAAACTCGAATGGGCTTAGAAATATCCAACCTCACAAGTCGGTTAGCTAAGGACTGAACATCCAAAGCCAATGGTTTCTCCTCTTCTAAAATGATTGCCAAACTAAACATACTCTCGGCTTTCCTGCTCAAGGCAACCGCAACCATATTCGCCTTGCCCGGATGATAGAGGATAGTAATATCATAATCCTTTAGTCACTCAAGCCACATGCGCCGCCTTGGATTAAGATCCCTCTACTTAACAAGTGCTGGAAACTGCGGTGATCGGTGTATATCTCACTCGACACTCTATAAAGATAATGCCTCCAAATCTTGAGGGCATGAAATTTCACCAACTCCAAATCGTGCACAGGATAAATCTTCTCGTGGGGCTTCAACTAACATGAAGCATATGCAATAACTCGCTCCTCCTACATCAATACACAACCCAAGCCAATGCTGAAGTGTCGTAATGCACAGTATACATCCTTGAACCGGAGGGCAAAACTTACACTGGTGCTATTGTTAATGCGATCTTGAGCTTCTAAAAGCTCGCCTCACAACCGAGCACCCTTCTGGGTCAATCTAGTCAAAGGAGCTACAATAGACAAGAAACCTCCACAAACCGACGATAATAACCTGCTTGCCCTAAGAAAATCCT
Organism: Nicotiana obtusifolia; assembly: GCA_002018475.1. Taxonomy (NCBI): domain Eukaryota; kingdom Viridiplantae; phylum Streptophyta; class Magnoliopsida; order Solanales; family Solanaceae; genus Nicotiana; species Nicotiana obtusifolia. Next base: position 90,545 of record MCJB01022175.1, on the reverse strand, counting down.
AATCTCAGTTATTGTAGTAGGACGAGGCCAACTCTAAACTGCCTCGATCTTCCTAGGATCTACCTTAATACCCTCACCTGATACAACATGCCCCAAGAACGCCATAGAATCTAATCAAAACTCGCACTTGGAGAACTTAGCATATAGCTTTTGTTCACGCAAGGTCTGAAGCACTATTCTCAAATGCTGCTCGTGCTCCTCCATACTACGTAAGTAGATCAATATGTCATCAATGAAGACAATATGACAAATGAGTCAAGATATGGCCTGAACACCTAATTTATCAAATCCATAAATGCTGCCGGAGTGTTAGTATTTCCAAAAGATATCACTAGAAACTCATAGTGCCTATACCTGGTCCGAAAAGCCGTCTTCGAAACGTCCGAAGCACAAATCATCAACTGATGATACCCGGACCTCAAGTCAATCTTAGAGAACACCCTAGAACCCTGTAACAAATCAAACATATCATGAATGAACAAAAATAGGTACTTATTCTTGACAGTATCTTTGTTCAAACGGCGGTAATCAATACACATCCGCATATTCCCATCCTTCTTATTCACAAACTATACTGGTGCGCCCCAAGAAGACACACTTGGCCTGATGAACCTCTTCTCTAGCAACTCCTCAAGCTATTCCTTCAACTCCCTCAACACCATCAGAGCCATGCGATTCGGTGAAATAGAGATAGGCTGGGTGCTTGGCGCTAAATCAATGCTGAAACTGATATCGTGATCTGGTGGTATGCTTGGTAGATTAGAAGGAAATATATCGGAGAACGCTAGAACCACGGGTACCGAATCAATCATGGCAATCTGCACAATAGTATCCCGAACATAAGCCAAATATGCCAAACATCCATCTCGACCATATGTCGAGCCTTTAGGAAAGAGATGACCCGACTAGATATACTGATAGATGAACTCCTCCACTTCAATATAGGCAACTTTGGCATCGCCAAGGTAACAGTCTTGGCATGACAATCAAGAACGGCATGGTACAGAGACAATCAGTCCATGCTCGGGATGACCTCAAAGTCGGTCATATCAAGCAATAGAAGATTCGCTTTGGTCTCATAACCACAAAAATTACGACACATGACCGGTAAATCTGATCCACAACAACAGAATCATCCACTGGTGTGGACATCTATACAGAAATACCCTTGCACTCACGAGAGACATTCAGATAAGGAGCAAATAGAGAAGATACATCAAAATAAGTAGACCCTGAGTTGAATAGTACTGAAACATCCTTGCTGCAGACACAAAAAATACCTATGATCACAGCGTCTGAGGCTACTGCATCTGGTCTGGCTTGAAAGGCATAAAACCTACTGGAGCGCCACCTAACTGGCCTCCACCTCTAGGGTGACCTCTACCACCTACCCTCTGCCTATGGCCAGCCGGACGGGTGGTGCAGCAGCTGGTGCAATGATCATGGGCTGATGGCCCTACTCTATTGCCTTGCCCCGAAGCCTGGGGCAATACTTCCTCACATGACCAAGATCCCTACACTCGTAGTAGCCTCTCAGTGCAGAAGACTGCTAATCCTAGGTCTAACCTTGGTGACCTGAATACCCACTGGAGGAACCTTGAATAGTTGGTACACGATAATTACTCTATGGAATGGCACCAAATTAGGGTCGCGCTGGAGCACCCTGAGCAGGCGGTGGTGCTAAATACATAGGCCTTCTAAAATGGACCTTTATGAACTGACCTCTAGCCCAAGACACGGCGCCACTGAGTCCACCAGAATATCGAGGCCGCTTATCCCTCAGTCTCGGCGTTGGTGGTGGATACTCTCGATCCTCCAAGCTATCTCTATAACCTGATCGTAAAGAGTCCCCATCTCAACCTCTCGAGCCATAGTAACTTGGATACTATAATGCAAGCTCGGGAGCAACTCTGGGATGCCCTCATCCTCTAGCCAGAGTTGTGGTCCTCCCTCCGCCTCTAGCTCTTCCTCTAACAGCCTGGGGGAGTAGCCCCTCCACCGTGTATAGCCATAGCATGCGTTATCACCATCTATGAGAGGATAAGAGAGAAATACTTAGCACAACATCAATTGCACGATAGGAGATGATGAAAAGGGACTAATACTCTATAGCCTCTCGAAGATAAGTACGGATATCTACGCACCGATCCGCAAGACTTTACTAGGCCTGCTCATGACTCGTGAGACCTAAGTGAACCTAATGCTGTGATACCAAGCTATCATGACCCAATTTTCACGATAGACCGTGATGGCGCCCCACGTCACCGTTAGGCATACCAACAGTGAACTATCTATTTAGTTATTCATTTTGTTACTTTTAAAATTTTGGATCTCATTAACTAAGGAAATTAATGCATAAGAAATCAAGAATATATAAAATATTAGTAAGACATAAAATAAGAAGGTGACAATATTAGGCAAAATAATAAACATCTATTAGAAATTTTAAAAACCCGTTGTCACAAGTGCACGAGCAATCTAGTAGAATATATAAACCACTAAAGCTACTGCCTGAAATGAAATAGACAGAAATGAAAATACAACAAGAAGGAGACTCCGAGTGCTGAAGATTGGAGCATGCAGAAACAACTCACCACTAAGTCTTCGGATAACGGGGATGCGCATCCGAATGGCCACCAGATGTACCTGCCTCAGTACCTTCACAATTAGTACAGAAGTGCAGTACGAGTACATAAATCAACGCGTACCTAGTAAGTATCTAGTCTAACCTTGAAAAAGTAGTGACGAGGGCTCGACATTAACATTTACTAATGGTCAATAAATAAAGTACATGAATTATAAATAGGCAATAAATACAACAAAAATAATGGAATAAGAAAGACTATAAGTAGCATGACCCCGTAACATTATGCTAGTATAAATTCTCCAAATATCATGTACTACCTCAATAATTAATAAAATCATGTAAACATCAAGTCTCAAATCAAAAAGGAATTATCATATATTTTCTGACTCCTAGCGATATTACACACGTATTATGTCGAGGTCGTATGGCCCGATCCGCAATAATCATGTACATTGCCAAGGATCGACTGACATGAATTATAGATGCATCTCAAATATATAACTGAGGTCGTTCGATCCGATCCATAATGCTATTGCATAGCACATGCTGAGGCGTATGATCTGATCTATAGGAATAGAGAGACTCTCCAAACTACGGGTCATACAGTTACAACACAGAGATGGGCACACAAAGAAAACATGGTTCTCACTAACAATCTAGTATTCTGCCAAAGAGTCAAGGTAATGGAGCTCGACCCAATGTAATCCCCAATAAAATTTTAATTACAAACTTAGTAATTAAAATAACAAGTTGAGTTCAAGTAGTACAAATATTGCATGGTAAAGTCCTAAGTCTATCCGGACATAAGCATGGTTTTAGCTACGTAGGGACTCTCGTCACATCGTGCGTACATAGCACCCACAACTAGTAGAACATAACAATTAAAGCACCTACGGGGATAATTTTCCTCTTACAAGAATAGGCAAGAGCTTTACCTCGTTTTCAAGTTCACTTCTCAGCTCTACAACCTCACTAATTGCCTCAAATCTATGCTGAGCAATCTGAAACTAGCCAAAGGTCGTACAATACAATCAATGTATACCCCAAAGTTCATAATGTAACTATTAGAGTGATTTTCCAACCCAATTTGGAAAGTTCATAGAAGTCACCTCGAGCCCACGTGCCCGAATTTTAGAAATTTTAGTAGATAAATGTTACGCCTGATCTTACAGACTCAAATATATAATTTATACTCAATTTCATAATAAATTTCATGGTCTAATCCCATTTTTACCAAACTGTGATGACCCGATAGGTCATTTATAGTTTTAACCTTCAATTCTGTGTTTCAAAACCTCGAATAGCTCCGTTTAGCTTTTCTCAATTTGCGTGCACAGTTTGTGTCTTTTTTGGAAGGTTTTCATGTGAAAAATTAACGAAAATGTAAAATCGTACCTTAAAACTCATTTGAGTAGACTTCGGTCAATCGTTTGAGCAAACGGACCTGGATCTGTGTTTTGATGCTCTCGATGGGTTCATATCGTGATTTGGGACTTGGGAGTATGCCCGAAATTGAATTCCGAAGTCCCTAGCTTGAATTATCGCCATTTGTTAAAAATTAGAGGTTTAAAGGTTTAATGAAATTCCAAGTTTGACATTATTGATAGCAGGTCCGGATTCTAGTTCCGGAACTTGGCATAGGTTCATTAATATGTTTGACTTATCTGCAAAATTTGGTGCAAAACAAAGTTGATTTGACGTAATTCGGATGTCCGGTCGAAAAGTTGCATGTTCATATGTTTCATTAAAAATTTCATTTGCTTTGGTGTCTGATTTGTAGTTCTAGGTATTATTTTTGTGTTTTGATTCCACGAGAGAGTTCGGGTGATGCTTTTGGACTCGTGTGCATGTTTGGTTTGGAGCCCCGAGGGCTCGGGTGAGTTTCGGATAAGCTTTGGAGTGGTTTTGGACTTAGGAAAATAGCTGGTGCATCTGGTTCTGGTTCAAGTCTCCGATCTCGCAATTGCGAGGTTAGTGTTCGCATTTGCGAACATTCAAATTCCTTTCAGGTTCGCATTTGCGAAGAGGGGCTGGGTCAGCGAAAGATCGCATTTGTAGAGTCCCAGAGTTCGCATTTGAGAACAAATCATCGCAAATGCGATGATAGAAGAGACTTGGGATTCTTCACATTTGCGAAGCAGTTCTGGAATTTGTGGGGTGCGCAATTGCAACAATTGCGACATCTGCGCCTGGACAAAAGTTGAAAAAAAGGGATTTTAGCTCATTCTTTCAAATTCTCAACTCTAAACACCTTAGAGGTGATTTTTTCAAGAGCTTTTCTTCCTAAATTCATTGGTAAGTGACTTTAGTTTATTTCATTTCAGTTACCCATTATATTTCATAAGATTTCAACATCAAATCTAGGATTTCTATGGTAGAAATTAGGGATTTGGGTAGAATTAGGCATTTTTGTAAAATTGGGATCTAGACCTAGAATTGAGGTCGGATATTGAATTGAATTGCATAACCGGGCTTGGGGGTGAATGGGTGATTGGATTTTGGTCCGAACCTCAGGTTTTGACCAAGCAAGCTCGGGGTTGACTTTTGTTGACCTTTTCAATAACGATCTAAATTGAACCTCTTGCATTTAGAGACTTGAGGTGGATCTGCTGACGTACCCAGGCTATGAAGTTCCCTTCCTCTTTTCTCTTTTACTATTCATTTCATTCGAAACAATTGCATTTATTTCAGACTCTATTTGTAGAATTTCTAGTAGTTCATTTTACTCGTGACTCCTGATCTGTGGGAGGAGATATTATTACATGACTTATGCTGGTGTTGTATTAGTTCGAGTACCTATCTCTCGTTATTTATCATCACTTTATTTTAAACTGTTAAAATTTTACTAATTAACTATATCACATTGGCTTTCCTAGCAAGTGGATATTAGGCGCCATCACGACCCCGAGGTTGAGATTTTGGGTCGTGACAAATTGGTATCAGATCACTAGGTTGCCTAGGTCTCACGAGTCACGAACAAGCTTAGTAGAGTGTGGATGATCAGTACAGAGACGTCGGTACTTATCTTCCAGAGGCTATGGAATTTAGGGAAAAATGTCACTTCTTTCTTACTCTGTCGTGCGATTTTATTCTGTCATTGATGATTGAACCCTTTTATTCTTGATCTCTCGCAAATGGCGAGAACATGCACTGCATCTACTGTCGGACAAGAGCTGGAGCCCCCTGTGGCAGCTACTAGGGGTAGAGGTCGAGGAAGAGGTAGAGGTAGAGCTCAGCCCATCGCTCGAGCAGCAGCATCTATAATGGAGCCTCAGGTGGATTTCGAGGAGGAGGTTCCAGCTCAGACTGTACCTGTCGGACCAGCTCAGGTCCTGAAGGGGTTCATAGCCACTTCAGTGCTTCAGGACACTCTAGTCCGTTTGGTGGGCCTTATGGAGAGTGTGGCCTAGACCGATAAATTTTCGGTGGCGCTAGCCGTCTCTCGGGCTAGGGGAGGAGCATAGACTTCCGCTACTTATACCCTAGAACAGGTGGCTCCCAAGTTTCAAACTCCCACAGCCTCACCAGTTGGGGTAGTTTAGCCGGTTGTTGCGGCACAGGCTAGTGATGTGCTCACTTTGTCTTCTGAGGCTATGTTGAGGTTGCATCAGTTCACCAAGCTTTTTCCTATTCATTTCGGTGGTGCATCTTCTAAGGACCACAGGATTTTTTGGACCATTTCCACGAGGGCCTTATGGGGATCCGTTCTCACAGCTATTTCTAGAGAAGTTCATCCCTGTCTCCCTAAGAGAGGAGTATCCCAGGCAGTTTGAGCCACTACAACAAGGTGGTATAACTATCACCCAGTATGAGACTCGATTTGTGGACATAGCTCGCCATGCCACTATCTTGCTTCCCACGGAGAAGAAGCGAGTCAGGATATTTATTGATGGGGTTCACTTACACTATCAGGCTTTAGATGGCCAAAAAGACAGGGAGTGATATTTCCTTCCAGATGGCCGTTGATATTGCCAGACATATCGAGTTTGTTCGTGCTCAGAAGAGGGGGGCGTTGTCAAATAAGAGGCCCCGTCATTCCGGTAGTTTCAGCGGTGCCTTATCTGGAGGAAGGGGTGCTTTTGGCAGAGGCCATCCTCCCAATCTATTTCATTCAGCGCTTCAGGCGTCCCACAGTGCTTTAGGGAGCCGTGGTCGTTACGTGCCTCATTCTAGATAGTTAGCCTACAGTACACCACCAGCTTCTATCAGCGCACCTCCGATCTAGAGCTATTAGAGTGTTTATCCAAGTCCTCAGAGCCAACTCTAGGGTCAGTAGTCACAGCAGCCGAGGGCTTGTTATAGTTTTGGTGATCCAAGGCACATTGCTAGATTTTGCCCTAGGTCATAGGGTAGCATGTAGCAGCAGGGCTCTCGTGCCATGATTCCGGCACTGATTGCTCCACTTCCCACTCAGCCAGCTAGAGACAGGGGTCAGGAAGCCAGAGGTGGAGGTCAGGCCATTAGAGGTAGAGGTCAGGCCGTTAGAGGTAGAGGCCAGCCAGGTAAAGGCCCTCCCAGAGACGTAGTTCAAAGTGGTGGGCCCAGCCCTGATGTTATGCCTTCCCAGCTAGGCTTGAGGCCGAGTCATCTGATGCCTTTAGCACATGTATTATTCCTGTTTGCAATAGAGATGCCTCCTCTCTATTTGATACGTGATCTACTTATTCCTACGTGTCATCCTATTTTTCTTCATATATAGTTGTGCCTCGTGGTTCTTTGAATGCTCCTGTGTATGTGTCCACACATGTGGGAGATTCTATTATTGTATATCGTGTTTATCTCTTGTATGTGGTTACTATTAGGAGTCTTGAGACTAGTATAGATCTTCTACTTCTTGATATGGTAGACTTTGATGTTATCTTGGGTATGGATTAGCTGTCACATTATCATGCTATATTGGATTGTCATGCCAAGACGGTAACCTTAGCCATGCTGAGGTTGCCTAGACTAAAGTGGAGAGGGACTCTTGGTCACTCTACTAGCACGGCTATTTCCTATGTGAAGGCTCAATGTATGGTCGAGAAGGGATGTCTAGCTTATTTGGCCTATGACCGTGATTCTAGTGTGGAGGTTTCTTCCATAGATTCAGTGCCAGTTGTTCGTGAGTTTCCAGAGGTGTTTCCTGTATATCTGCCTAGGATGCCACCCGACTTTTTGGCCTATTGACTTTTTGTATTGATTTGGCCTAAGGCACTCAGCCCATTTTTATTCCGCCATACCATATGGTTTCGCTGAAATTGAAGGCACTGAAGGAGCATCTACAAGATTTGCTTGATAAGGGCTTCATTAGACCTTGTGGCGCGCCTTGGCTGCACCCGTGTTGTTCGTGAAGAAGAAGAAGGATGGGTTGATGAGGATGTGTATAAATTATCAGCAGTTGAACAAAGTCACGATCAAGAACAAGTATCCGTTGCCGAGGATTGATGACTTATTTGATCAGATTCAGGGTTCCAATGTATTTTCGAAGATTGATTTAAGGTCTGGCTACCATCAGTTGAGGATTAGGGCATTTGATGTCCCTAAGATGGCTTTTCGGACTCGGCATGGACATTATGAGTTCATAGTGATGTCAATTGGGTTGACAAATGCCCCAGCAACATTTATGGATTTGATGAACCGGGTGTTCAAGCACTATTTGGATTCTTTTGTGATTTTATTCATTGGCAATATCTTGATCTACTTCCGCAGTCAAGAGGAGCATGAGCAACATCTTCGGATAGTACTTCAGACTCTGAAAGATAGCCAGATATAAGCCAAGTTTTCAAAGTTTGAGTTTTTATTAGACTCAGTCAGCTTCTTGGGGCATGTTGTATCGGTAGAGGGCATAAAGGTGGATCCTAAGAAGATTGAGGCAGTTCAAAAATGGCCTAGACCTACTTCAGCTACAGAGATCCGGAGTTTCCTGGGTTTGGTGGGTTATTATCGCCGGTTCGTGGAGGGGTTTTCATCTATTGCAGCCTTGTTGACTAGATTGACCCAAAAGGTTACCCCATTCAGATGGTCAGATGAGTGTGAGTTAGTCTTTCAGAAGCTCAAGACTACTTTGACTACGACGCGGTTGGTGTTGCCCACCGGTTCAAGATCTTACACGATGTATTGTGATGCATCTCGTATTGGGCTTGGTGCTGTATTGATGCAGGATGGTAGAGTGATTGCATATGCATCATGACAGTTGAAGGTTCTTGAGAAGAATTACCCTGTTCATGACTTAGAGTTGGCAGCCATACTTCATGCGCTGAAGATTTGGAGGAATTATCTTTATGGCTTGTCGTGTGAGGTATTCACGGATCATCGAAGTCTGAAGTACTTGTTCAAACAAAAGGATCTCAACTTGAGGTAAAGGAGATGGTTGGATCTGTTGAAAGACTATGATATCACCATGTTGTATTATCCGGGGAAGGGCAACGTGGTGGCCGATGCCTTGAGTAGAAAAGCAGTGAGTATGGTAGCCTTGCGTATATTCTAGTTGTGAGAGACCGCTTGCGGCAGATGTTCAGTCCTTGGCCAATCAGTTTGTGAGATTGGATGTTTCGGAGCCCAACCGTGTTTTAGCTTGCACAATCGCTCGGTCTTCCTTGAATGAGTGCATCAAAGAGCGTCAATATGATGATCCCATTTTCTTGTCCTTAGGGACACGGTGCGGCGCAGTGGTGCCAAGTAGGTTGTTGTTGGAGATGATGGGGTTTTGAGGATACAGGGTCGTATATATGTGCCCAATGTGGATGGGCTTAGCGAATTGATCCTTGAGGAGGCCCATAGTTCTCGGTATTCTATTCACCTGGGTGCCGCCAAGATGTATCACGACTTGTAGCAGCATTATTGGTGGAGGAGGATGAAGAAGAATATAGTTGCATATGGAGCTCGGTGTCTAAAGTGTCACCAAGTTAAGTACGAGCATCAAAGACCTGGTGGTTTGCTTAAGAAGTTAGAGATTCCTGAGTGGAAGTGGGAGCGTATCACTATGGATTTTGTTGTTCGACTCCCACAGACCCAAAGAAGTTCGACGTGATATGGGTCATTGTGGATGATATTTCATTTCGGTTGCAGTCACCTATTCTTCAGAGCGATAAGCTGAGATCTACATCCACGATATCATCCGTCTTCATGGTGTGGCCATGTCTATCATTTATGGTCGAGGTACATAGTTCACCTTGCACTTCTAGGGGCTGTACAACGTGAGTGGGGCACACAGGTTGAGTAGAGTACAAAATTTCATCCCAAATAGACGAAAAATCCGAGCGCACTATTCAGATATTGGAGGATATGCTTCGCGCTTGTGTTATGGATTTCGGGGGTTCTTGGGATCAGTTCTAGCCACTTGCGGAGTTGGCCTGCAAAAATAGCTACCAGTCAAGCATTCAGATGGCTCCTTATGAGGCAATATACGAGAGGCGGTGTCGTTCGCCTGTTGGATGGTTCGAGCCCGGGGAGGCTCGGTTGTTGGGAAAATATTTGGTACAGGATGCTTTGGACAAGGTTAAGATTATTCTGGATCGACTACGTACCGCTCAGTCTAGGCAGAAGAGTTATGCTGACTGTAGAGCTCGTGATGTTGCATTCATGGTCGGAGAGAGGGTATTGCTCTTGGTTTCACCCATGAAGGGTGTGATGAGGTTCAGAAAGAAAGGCAAGTTGAGCCCTAGGTATATCAGACCCTTTGAGATTCTTGAGAGAGTGGTTGAGGTGGCCTACAAGCTCGCATTGCCACCCAGTTTATCAGTAGTCCATCCAGTGTTCCATGTGTCCATGCTCTAGAAGTATCACGGTATCCATCCCATGTGTTAGACTTCAGCTCTGTCCAATTGGACAAGGATTTGACTTATGAGTTATCCTTCTGTTCGAGTGCAGTGGAGAGGTCAGCCGATCGAGGCAACCACTTGGGAGTCTGAGTCGTACATGCGGAGTAGATATCCACACCTTTTCACCAGCCCTGATACTTTTCTATGTCCATTCGAGGGCGAACGTTTGTTTTATAGGTGGAGAATATGATGACCCGATAGGCCATTTATAGTTTTAGCGTTCAATTCTGTGTTTGGAAACCCCAAATAGCTCTGTTTATCCTTCCTCGATTTCTTTGCACATTTCGTGTCTTTTTCAGGAAGGTTTTTATGTGAACAATTGACGAAAATATGAAATCGTACCTTAACACTTATTTGAGTTGACTTCGGACGATGTTTTAAGCAAACATACCTGGATCAGTATTTTGACGGTCTCGGTGGGTCCATATCGCAGATTTGGGACTTGCACTTATGCCCAGAATCATATTTGCAAGTCCCTAGCTTGAATTATTGCCATTTGTCGAAAACTAGAGGTTTAAAGGTTTACAGAAATTCCAAGTTTGATAGTAGTTTGACTTTATTGCTACCGAGTTCGGATTTTGGTTGTGGAAATTGGTATAGGTTCATTATTTAGGACTTGTTTGCAAAATTTGTTTGCAAAAAAGAGTTGTTTTGATGTAATTCGGACGTCCGGTCGAAAAGTTGCATGTTCTTTAGTTTCATTGAAAATTTTATTCGTTTTGGTGTCCGATGCGTACTTCTAGGTGTTATTTTGGTATTTTAATCACGTGAGCGAGTTCGTATGCTATTTTTTTTGACTCGTGTGCATGTTTGGTTTGGAGCCCTGAGGGCTCGGGTGAGTTTAAAATGGGCTTCGGAGTGGTTTTGGACTTAGGAAAATAGCTGGTGCAATTGGTTTTGGTGCAAGTCTTTGTTCTCGCAATTGCAAGATCAGTGTTCGCATGTGCAAACATTCAAATTCCTATCAGGTATGCATCTGCGAACCATTTCTTCGCATTTGCGATGAGGGGCTGGGTCAGCAAAAGATCGCATTTGCGATCAAAAGTCGCGTTTACGGAGTCCTAGAGTTCGCATTTGCAAACAAATCATCACAAATGCGATGATAGCAGAGTTGTGGGCTTCTTCGCATGTGCAAAGCAGTTCATTTGCAATTGCGACATTTGCGCTTGGACAAAAGCTGAGAAAAACGAGATTTTAGCTCATTCTTTCAAATTCTCGATCCTAAGCACCTTAGAGGTGATTTTCCCAAGAGATTTTCTTCCTAAGCACCTTAGAGGTGATTTTCCCAAGAGATTTTCTTCCTAAATTCATTGTTAAGTTACTTTAATCTATTTCTTTTCAATTACCCATTACATTTCATAAGATTTCAACATCAAATCTAGGATTTTCATGGTAGAATTAGGGATTTGGGTAGAATTAGGAATTTTTGTAAAATTGGAATTTAGATATCGAATTGAGGTCGGATTTCAAATTGAATTGCATAAGTGGGCTCAAGTGTGAATGGATGATCGGTTTTTGATCTGAACCTCGGGTTTTGACCAAGCGGGCCCGGGGATGACTTTTTTGACCTTTACAATAATGATCTAAATTGAACCTCTTTCATTCGTGGGTAGTTTCTAAGACTTATTTTAAATTGTTTGATTAATAATTTGCTAGATTTGATTGGTTTGGAGACTTGTTCGAAAGGCAAGCTTTAGTTGAACTCTGAATTGGTTGTGGAGCGAGGTAAGTGTCGTAGATAACCTTGACTTGAGGAATTAGGATTTGTTTACCTATTTGCTACGTGTTTAATGTGTGGGTACAACAAATATGTGAGGTGACGTGTACTTATGCGTTGTTGTTGGGTTAAAGCATGCGGGTAGAACTCGTTTCCTTGTGATTTATTGCCTCTTTAATTATGACATCCATGCTTAGATTAGATTATTACTTATTTGGTTATTCCTTCCATATTTATGGATTAATTAGTAATGGTTGAGTATTTTTGAAGTTGAGATTTGGTATCTTGAAATCTTAATTGACGTAAAGTACATCCTTTGCATTATTTATCTCTCAAATTGGTATATTCATTACGACATGGTAAGAGAGAGTGTTAAAGCCCAAAGGGTGATGCTGTACCATTTCATTTCCTTATTTACTGGTTAATGTATGGTGAGGAACAGAATTAAAGCACGAAGGGTGATGCCGTGCCATTTCATTTCTCTTATGACATCATTTCATGGTAAGGTTGAGAGTAAAAGCATAAAGAGTGATGCCCTGCCATCTTCATACCGTTTGCTATCTGTCCTCCTTGGTTGATGATTTATTTGACTTCCTTATGTTGTTATTCCTGTTGTGGTTATCGTATCTTTTCCTTCTTTCGGATGTCCCCTCCCAACTATACATATTAAATCTCTATTTTGTTGCTGTTTTGTACATATATCTATGTTTATACAGGTTTAATTACGTGAGTGTCCTGTCATAGTCTCGTCACTACCTAGTTGAGGCTAGTCTCGACACTTACAGAGTACACTAGGTCGATTGTACTCGTACTACACTCTGCACTTCATGTGCAGATTTTGGTATTGGTCCCAGCTGTATGTGAGGTGCGCTAGCTTGGATTATCGCATTTGGATAATTGAGGTAGATCTGCTGATGTCCGTAGACCTTGAAGTCTCCTTCCTTCTTCCTCTTTTACTATTCATTTCATTCGAAATAGTTATATTTATTTCAGACTTTATTTGTAGAACTTCTAGTAGTTCGTGTACTCATGACTCCGGTTCTTTGGGAGGAGATATTATTATTTGACTTATGCTGGTGTTGTATTAGTTTGAGTACCTATCTCTTGTTATTTAACATCACTTTATTTTTAAACTGTTAAAATTTGACTAATTAACTATCTCACGTTGGCTTGCCTAGCAAGTGATGCTAGGTGCCATCGCGACCCCGAGGTCGGAATTCCGGGTCGTGACACAAACTCTAGGTTTTTCAATATAATCCCATACTTTCAACAATTTCTATGTTAAAATCTACCCATAATCTATGTATTAAATTCACATTAGGTAGAAATCACTTACCTTCAATTTCTAGGTGAAAATCCCCCTCGAAGAAGCTCTAAAATTGGCCAAGAAATATGAGAAACAAAGAAAATTGCCTAAATCCCAATTTCTTTAAGTGTTCTGCCCAGTGGTCCTTCCTCGCGATCGTGAAGGCAAACTTTCTTGCCGCCAGAAAAGCTTCTTCACTAAAACGGTTAGGTCCTCGCGTTCACGAAGGCTAGCCTGGCCAACGCATCGCAAACGCGACCAGTCCCTCGCCAATGCGAAGGACAATGGACACTTGACCCCCAAAGCCTGTTCCTTCTACACCAACAGGGACTACCATCGCGAACGCGGAGGCCACTGATCCCAAGCCTTCGTGAACACAGCCCATCCTTAACGAATGCGAAGCCTTGGAACACATAAAACAACATCAAAACTAATAATTGTACGGTCAAACCTAATTAATTAACTTTTGAATTTCAAACTTCTTCAACTAGCTCCGAACGCGATGAATCATGCTTAGACAACTCGGAATGATGCCAAATTTTACGCACAAGTCATAAATCAAAATATGAACCTATTCCCAGGCTCGGAATACCAAACAAACATTGATAATACCATAGTCTACTTCAAACAAAATTTATAAAACTCTAAAACCTTCAAGACGCCAACTTTCAACAATGAGCGCTAAAACGCGTCCGGTTCACCCGAAACTCAATCTGAACATACACCCAAGTCAAAAATCATCATACGAATTGGAACCTTCAAATCCTTGTTCCAAGGTCGGTTACTCAAAATGTTGACTCAAGTCAAACTTGGCCACCTTAGGCTATGAAACTAAATGTTTCAAATTCAACCCCTACCTTTCCAAAACCAAACCAACCAATTCCGCAAGTTATAAAACAGTAAAGGCACATACGAGAAGTCTCAAATAGGGGAATATGGATCTATAAAGCAAAACAACCGATCGGGTCATTATAGTTTATATTTATATTTTCTATCTTGTGTGTCACTTTCATGTCTATATATCCTTACTTAGTTTACCTCTATGTTTCCTATTTGGCCTGTTACTATAGATCTATGTCCCTACCCTATTTTACCGTTAAATCTACGCTTTCTACTTGATTTATCATTGTTACATGTACTTACCTATTTCATGCCTTTATTTATTACGTGCTTTTACTTGCCTTTACCTATCACATGCCTTTGCTTGCCACATGCCTTCACTTACCACATGCCTTCACTTGCTATATACCTTCACTTACTATATTCCTTAACTTGCTACATGCCCCTACTTGTTACATGATCTCACTTATTAAATGCCTCTACTTGATACCCATATATTTACTTGCCATACACCTTTACTCGTTTTATGTCCTACTCTTCTATGCTTAGTCGGATTGATGACTATTAGATTGGTTATGTGGCTATGATTTATGGAATCCTTGTCATTATATACGGGAGACTAGCTCTTGGGTACTGGGTTACCCATCTTATTTTGTTTGAGTTTTTATTTACTAGTTGAATTTCACGTATTTGTTTTCTTGGTGTTATGTTGTGAACTTTCCATGCTTGATTGTTGTTGAATAATATCATACGAACTGATATATATTTGGATCGGGTTGTATGTCATAACGGTATATATATTGATATAGCACGCTACAACAAAATATATGTATATATATGTGGATCGGGTGCACGTTGTAACAATATTTATATTTGTATAGATGGATTTGAGTTGCACGCAGCAATGGTATATATATTGATATATGGATTGGGTTGCAAGACGAAACAGTCTATATATATAGAGATTGGTATTGGAATCGGGTTACACGTTGCAATAGTATTTTTTAATGATGGTATCGGGTTGCATGCCACAACTGTATTTGTTAGTGATATTTGGTTATGATCCTTGCATGTACTTCATGATTATTGTTTCCTTCATAGAAATGGTTTATAAGGTTATGTCCTATTTACCATGGCTGTTAACTTGCGCTATAGCTCTCTAGTTGATGCTCTTACTATTATTCGACATATCTCTTGCCTTATTTTTCCTTCTTATTATCTGCACAGGTAAATAGTAAGTGAGTATCCTTTGAATTAAAACCTCGTCACTACTTCACCATGGTTAATCAAGATAATTACTGAGTACATGGGGTCAGTTCTACTCATACTACACTTTTGCACCTTCCATGCAGACGGACTGGTCGTTTAGAGCTTTAGCATTTCGTTTGGTGGTTCAAAATTTTGAGTAGCTTCATTTGAGGTAATACGAATTGTGTGTTTGGTTGGTTTCGACGTTCGAGAGGTTGGGAGTTTGATTAGGAGGAGAAATTCATAATTTGGAAGCTTTAAGTTAAAGAGATGACTTTGACTTTTGTGCAAACGGTCTCGGATTCGTATTTTGATGGTTTCAATAGGTTCGTGTGTTGATTATATACTGGGGCGTATGTCCGGATTTTGATGGGAGATTGCTAGATTGAATTGGCTAATTTTGGCGAAAGTTGGCAATTTGAAGGTTTAAAAATTTCCTAAGTTTGACTGTAGATTGAATATAGGTCCATCCAGTTTGAATTTTGGTTTAGAGAATTGTAATAGGTCCATTTTATTATTTGGAACTTGTGTGCAAATTTTGGTGTCATTCTGAGTTGGTTTTTTAGGAATCACACGCTTGGCTGTATTTTTTGCGATTCTTAAGTTTCATTGTGAATTCTAGGTATTTTGGTGTTAGATTCGTGGTTACAGATGTTAATTTGTGTTGTGAGCTGACGAGCAAGTTTGTATGATATTTTTAGACTTGTGTATGTTTGGTGTGAAGCCCCGGGTGCTCGGGTGAGTTTTGGACATGTTTCAGAATGGTTTGGACTTGATTCATATATGCTGGTATGCTGGTGCTGCATTTATCGCAAATGTGAGCACTCTTCACATTTGCAAGTACTGCACTTGTGTACTATATAGCACATTTGCGAAGTGGACAATGGGCTGGCTAGCTTCGTACTTGCTAAGTCAGCCTCACAAATGCGAAGAGGGACTAGACTGGGGGCATGTCGCTTTTGCAACCAATTGGCTGCTTTTGCTTCACATTTGCGACATACTCAGGGTTGCTCATGTCGCTTTTGCTATGCCATTCTCGCATTTGCGAATCCCAGGTCACATTTGCAACATCCGTAGCTGAATAAAAGGATGTGATTTCGAGACTTAGTCTTATTTTATCACATTTTGAGCCCTAGACTTGGTGGGAGATAGTTTTTGGAGGGGATTTTCATACAAAACTATTGGGTAAGTCATTTTGACATCTTAACATGATTATTTATGAATTTTAACATCTAATCCATGAGATTTGAATAAAAATTTTGGGAATTTTTTACTATATTTTAGAAAATGTAAATTTGAGATTTGAGAGTCGATTTGGACTCAGATTTTAAAACCAAAGACTTGTGGGACGATGGGTAGTCGAGATCTACCCTCTGACTCGGGTTTTGACCGTGGTTTATTTTTTAAGAAACTGACCAACTTTCATAAGTTTTTCATATAAAATAAATTAAAATTCATATTCAAAAAACCTATTGAAATCGATCAGTTATTTCGGTCGAGCATTTTATATTTTTAATAAGATCGACCGAAATTGGTCGGTTATTTTCACGCTAAAATGCAATTAAAGAGTACCAAATAAAAGATAGTCTTAATAAAAAATGTACTAATGGTTTAGTGGTAGAATAGTATTTTATCACAGTACAGACCCTGGTTTGATTCCCGGATGGTGTATTTTTTAATTGCATAATTAAAATACCAACCGGCTTCTGTTTGTTTTTTGGCAGATTTTTTGATATTTTATAGACCAACCGAAATCGATCAGAAATTGCGATCGACTTCGGTCGCTATTTATTACCGACCAGCCCAATTTTGACGAATTAAAGTCGGTCGAAAATTAGTCTATTTTTCTAGTTTGCCGACCGATTTCGGTCGATATTTCTGGATGGTTTTAGGTAGGTTTCTTGAAGTGTTGGTTCGGGTAGTTAGAGTAGGTCTGTTATGTCATTTATCACTTTTATGCAAAATTTTAGGTCAATCGAAGTTGGTTTGATAGGTCTCGGCATCGATTTTAGAAGTTGGAAATCCATTAGTTTCAATAGGCTTGAATTGGGGTGCGATTAGTGTTTTTGATGTTGTTTGATGTGATTTGAGGCTTTGACTAAGTTCGAATCATGTTCTAGGATGTGTTACTATGTTTGGATAGGGTCCTAGGGGCCTGGGGTGTGATTCAGATTGAAGTCGGAATGAAGTTTAGACTTGGAAAAAATCATTTGGGTTCTGTTCAGCTGTAATTGCACCTGCAAGGAATTGGCCACAGGTGCGGAGCCGCAGAAGTGGCCAGGAAAGCACAGATGCAGGATTTGGATAGGCTGGGCAGTGGCCGCATGTGTGAGGTAGTTTCCGCATGTGCGAAGAGGCTACCACAAATGTGAATTTTGGTCAGGGGAAGCTGGGGTCGCAGAAGCGGGGGAGATACACAGATGCGGCTCCGCAGTAGCGGACCTTGGACCGTAGAAGTTGACCCGCAGAAGCGGCAGGTCAGAAATTTTATGAATTTGGCATAAGCGAAGGAACTTCCACAAAAGTGGAGCCGCAAAAATGAGAATAGTTGTGCAGAATGATATAGTTGAGGGTTTGAGCCATTTTCTTCATTTTTGGACTTGTGGAGCTCGGCGAGGGGCAATATTGAGGGGGATTTGACCATAGTTCAAGAGGTAAGCAACTTACATGGCATGAGTTCTCAGTTCTCTTCTTAGATAAGTTTGTTCCACAGACTCGCTGAGATGAGTTGCATAGGCAGTTTGAGTAGCTATGTTAGGAGGGTTTATCAGTGGCTAAGTATGAGATGAAATTTTTAGAGTTGGCTCGTCACGCAGTATGGTTGGTTCCAACTGAGAGGGAGAGGATTAGGAGGTTCATTGATGGCCTCAACTATGGACTACGTGTCATCATAACTTGGGAGGTTGCAAAGGATGCGAGGTTTGATGAGGTGGATGATATTGCTAGATGTCTAGAGCTGGTTCGCAGTCAGGAGAAATAGGAGTGGGAGGCCATGCAAACTCGTAGTTCAGGTGGTTTCAGCAGTGCCTCATCTGGAGCGCAGTCTCATGAAAACAGTGGGTCGTCCTTATAGGCCCGCTCAGATGGCTTGTCCAATTCATCGTGGTGCATCAGCTAGCCATGGTGCTCTCTCTGGTCAGTCATCTTTCAGTGCCCTCCCAGCTCAGAGTTCATCCCATTCTCCATCAGTTTGAGGTTCATCTGTACCAGGTTCTTCTAGTGGTTATTCTAGTTCTCGGGGTCCAATTCAGTCCCCATTGCCATTGTCAGATCGAGGTTGCTTCGAGTGTGGAGAGTTGGGGCATGTGAGCCAGTTCAGTAGAGGGGTCAGGCTATGAGTTCTGCACCAGTTACTTCACCACCCGCTCAGCCAGCTCGGGATAGGGCTAAGGAAGTTCGGGGTCGCTCTAGAGGGGGAGGTCAATCCGAGGGTAGTCACGCTCGATGCTATGCCTTTCCCGCCAGGCCAAAGGTCTATTGTGTTACCTTGGGGTCCACCTGTTCCGTTTGTGAAGAAGAGGGATGGTACTATGCGGATGTGTATTGATTATATGCAGTTGAACAACATTACAATTAAGACCAAGTGCCCACTGTCGTGCATTGATGACTTATTTGATCAGATTTAGGGTGCGAGAGTGTTATATATGATTAATTTGAGGGCTGGGTATCATCAGTTGAAGATTCAAGATTTTGATATTCCGAAGACGATATTTAGGACCCGCTATGGCCACTACGAGTTTTTTTTGATGTCTTTTGGGCTGACTAATGCCCCGACAACATTTATGCATCTGATGAATAGTGTATTCCAGCCATATCATCTTTTTTCATACTATTTATTGATGATATAGCGGTGTACTCACGCAGCTAAGAGGAGCATGCACAACATATGAGGATTGTGCTATAGACGTTGAGGGAGAACGCAGGGACTTGGCACATATAAGAATAGTGGCTCAGAAATAAAGGATGGAAAGTTACTATAACTGGAGGGCCAATCTCCACTACTTTAAAGTGGTACACTTGATTTTGAGGAAAGTGACTCAGAACACCCGGGAGCTCAATGCGGGAAAGCTGGGTTCGACATGGAAGTCTCCTATTGAGTTCCAATTGTCACCGGCAGGGGTCATACGAACCAGAAAATCAAGATGGAGTCAAATTGCCGAGCAACTAGAACGTGACTCACCTCAAAAGGTATTATTGCTGATGGATCCTACTTATACTAAAAGTATGTGCTACGCTCTTTCTTCCTTTGACCAGTTTTTGTCCCAATTGGATTTTTCTGACAAGGTTTTAACGAGGCAACAGCAGAAAGCATACTACAAAGGAATGTCATCAACAGAGTTAAGACATTTATATGATAAGGCACTAAAACAACAAGCCACTATGGGATGGTTAAACAATCTTTGACTCAACGGCAAAATTCCTAATGTGAAACGAAGCTTGACATCAGACCAAAGATAATTCAATCATTTACAAGTATTTTTCCTCAGAGGGGTAAGATTTTGAGTGATCCAATTCGCATACTTCGCATTCGAACACTAGGGGGTTAGGGGAATAGTACGAGAATACGACAATATGATTTCCACGAAAATCAGGACCGCGAAACCTGGGAGCAATAATGTCTTTTTTGGACCTGGGTGCACAACTAGCTGATGGTAGGGTATAATCTCATATTTTAATCACTTATTGCACTCTAATTTACTACACTTTACTTATTTTTGAGCCTTAATTTGTAGTGTTTTGCACTTATTGTGTGTTTTATCTCTTGGTTGAGTTCATTAATTCTTGTTAGTAATCGAAAAAGGCTAGTTGAATCATTGATTAAACCTAGTTAGGAGAATAAATTGAAAGAGGTTTTCCTAAAGACCAATCCACTATGCATTCTTGCATATCTTCACGTGCTTAAATTGGTTCATCATGTTAGGTTAAAACTTAATCGAGAGAGGAGCTTTGGCTGAACGATTGAACTAATAATTGAGTGACTTTGAGAGACTCACATGAAATTAGAAGTGAATTATCTAGAGTTAGATCCCAACATTATCTTGCACCTATCCTATGAACCCCTATTTTCTCCCATTGATAACTTCCTTGTGTATCTTTGTTTCGATTATAATTAGTCAAGTGCTTTATATTCTTAGTTAATTTAGTTAGAAATCTTATAAATCTCAATTGTTGATCATCTTGAATAGCGACCAAGATAGAAACTATGAGAATATTATTTAAAATCCAATCCATGTGGACACGATATTATACTGATTAGCGAGCATAATTTAGGTGTGTGTTTTGAGCATAATTTAGGTGTCTTTTTATTTAATTTTATTTTTCTCTTTTTACGGTTAGTGTTCTTTGACTGTGTGCAGGTTACAGGTTAAGATTGGTGCATGACTCGAAGTTCTGTGAAGGAAGGCTACAATATGAGTCAGAAATTGAAAAACAACTGCGACAGCTGAGGAAGGAAAGAAATCTCACCGAGACATCAAAAAATGTTGGGCAATCCTCAACCAAAGAACTTATGGCTGGAAACAGTGAGGATAATGTAGATTTGGTTCCGAGAGAAGTAGCCCAACAAAGAGAACAAGCTGCACGCGATGCTGAGGAAGCGGCAATTAGAGATGCACAAATTATGTACGACAAAGTGATGGGTCAGAGAATTGCTCAAAATCAGCCCTTGGCTGTAGATCAGTTCGGAAATATAGCTCCCGGGCCTGGGAGACCACTTGGAAATTATGCTAGACCGGTCTAGAATCAAGGATTATCAAGTGTTAGACCACCTCCGATTGCATCTAACAATTTCGAATTGGCACGAGGGTGGCTTCAAACCCTTCAAAATTTTTGTGTCTTCAGAGGGAGGATGAACGAAGATCCAAATACACATCTAATGGACTTCGAGGAGATTGTGAACACCTTTCAATATAATGGTGTGTCACAAGGTGCAGTGTACTTAAGGGAATTCCCTTTCACACTCAAAGATGATGAAAAATAGTAGCTTCGAAAATTGCCCACAGGATCAATTAGAACATGGGAGGAGATGACCAGAAAATTACTTGACAAATATTACTCCTCAGCTAAAACAGGCAAGTTTAGAAAAGAAATCCATAACTTCTGCCAGAAAGATACGGAAAGTGTTTTTGAAGCATGGGAGTTGTTTAAGGAGATTGTTAGAAAGTGTCAACATAGTGGAATTGAACTCTGGATACAACTTCAGGACTTTTGGGATGGATTGACACCAGCCTAGTGTAGAACATTGAGCAATGCAGTTGGAGGCCTGTTGATGAAGAGGACTCCAGATGAGATAGTTACAATTCTTGATGAATTGTCTGAAGATGCAAATCAGTGGTCCTCTGAGCATGCTGAAAGAAGAAGATCGACCGGTGTTCACCAAGTTGATGCTAATATATCTGTGCAGGTACAACTTGATGCTATGGCCAAAAAAATTGGAAGCTGACCTTAGCCTCGATACAAAATGAGCCCCACGCACCTTGTGATATATGTGGAAGAGGACACCCTACTCATGAGTGTCAAACCTCAACTGAGGAAGTGAATGCTATGGGGAACTATAATTTTAATGCAATGGGTCAGAAGCACCTCGGTTTTTCATGGAGTTCACCTGGGGGTATCGCAAATGCATGGCAACAAAATAATTTTAGACCCCAGGGAGAAGGAGCTCCGGCATTCCAGAATCACCCGAGGTAGCAGTTTCAGCCTCAACAACCCAATCAGCCTGGTTTAGAAGATCTCATGAATGCCTTCATTGTGAAAACTAATGAAAGATTTGAAGTACAAGGGGCAACAATTTGAAATTTGGAGAAGCAAGTGGGACAGATTGCAACAATATTATTTGAAAGGATTTCAGGCACTCTTCATGCTAATATTGAGAGAAATTCCAAAGAAACAGTGAATAATGTAACCATGAGAAGTGGGCAAGTGTTGAAAGAGCCCACCCCGATCCAAAAAGAGGTGAAACTTGAAAAAGGAAGTGGGGAGCAGCTAAAAAGTGATGATGATAAAAAGAAGAAGGGCCAGATGAAAGCTGAGAAAAAGAAGAAGGAAGAAAAATTGAGAAGGGAGGAACCTGAAGAGAGCAAGCAGATGCCTGCTTTATCTTTCCCTCAAAACATATATAGAGAAAAGTTGGACAAGCAAAAATTTTAGAGATTTTTGGATATGCTGAAACAGGTTCATGTAAACTTACCATTCACAAAAGTGCTCTCACAAATGCCGTGTTATGCTAAATTCTTGAAGGAGGTCCTGACGAAAAAAAGAAAAATTGAGGAGACCTCAGTGGTGAAGCTCACAGAGCATTGCAACGCGATATTGCAAAATAAACTCCCATAAAAGTGTGGAGATCTAGGGAGTTTTACTATACCTTGCTCATTAGGAACTATAAATTTTGACAAGTCTTTATGTGATTCTGGTGCCTCAATTAATTTAATGTCTCTATCTATTGAGAGGGAACTGGAGAAAGAGATTGGAGAGATAAGGTTGGTGCCAATATCTTTGCAGCTGGCAGACCAAATGACTATAACATCCGAGGGGATAGTGAAAGATGTGTTAGTTCGGGTGGATAAGTTTGTATTTCCTATAGAATTTATAGTGGTGAATATGGATGAAAACAAGGAGGTCCCCTCATCCTAGGAAGACCATTCTTAGCAACGGCAAGAGCTATATTAGATATACACGAGAGGAAACTCATGCTTAGAGTGGTTAAGGAAACTGTGACTTTTATGATGTAAGTAGAAAAGGGGTTTCAAAAAGGAAACCAGTTGCGAGTGTTGAGTGGAAAGCGAATGGCTCAAAAGAGAAGGCTGTAGTGAGTGAGAAAGACAAGTGTGGGGTGTATCCCAAAAAGGCTGAGAAGAAACTGTCTGCATGGATGTGCGCATTAGTTCGGGCGCGAGGAATGGAGCCCGACTTCGACTCAGACCTCGACTAGATATTCAGGGAAGTTTCTTTTACCTTATTCTTTTTAATTGTGTGTCATGGGGACATGTCACAACTTAAAGTGTGAGGTGGGGGGTATGTTCTACGTATGTATGTATATTAGTTTTAGTTTTTGTTGTTTTAGTAGTTGCAAAAAAACAACTTGAAACAAAAAACCATAAAAAATTTCCCAGCGATGGATATCATTCGATGGGTTTCTTGAGGGATTAAAGTCGAAAGATAAAAGACAAAAAAAAATTTCTTTTGTTAGGTAGTCTAATAATTCTCCCTTGATTTTTCTTTGTGTCGCGGTTCTTTTCCAAGGGTGTTGTTTGAACCGGGTGTAGTTAGTTTTTATTTTTGTCAGGAGTAGGAAAACTTGTGTTATGATTTGAAATGAATGCAATATTTCTTAACTTTATTATACCTTGAGAATAGTAAGTGCTTTAGTGGTGACGCTAAGGCTCAGTTTTTGACTCTTTTATAAGTACCTTAAACTATATGATCTTAACTTTGCTTAATTGCTTTGACTAGAGTGTCTTGATAGTCCAATCTTGAGTGAGATATGTGCCATGTGTGTATGAGGTTTTGTGGTATTCTGTGCATTGCATTTGATGTCTAGAACTTGCCCCGTGTGTTTGCAAAGTGTAATAGTAGTTTTATTCAGTCTTGGAAGTGATTTAGACATTTCTTTGTTGAGCCAGTTTTAAGCTTTTACCCACCTAATTGTTATGTATCATAGTTAACTCCTTTGAGTCTGTAAACATTTTTCTTTGGCAACCATATTACAAACGTTACCCATTTGTTCGAATTGACCATCTATTTGAACCTTGTACCTCTCGTGAGCACTTGAATTTGTTATGAACTTTGTAAAAGTGAAGTGTGGGGTGGTTGGTTTGGCTTTTGAGTGGAACTAATGAAACAAGGAGAAAGGTGCACTGTATTGAAAAAGTAAGAGCCACTTGAATTGAAAGAGAAAATAAAAAGATGTTGTATTGTTGTGCAAACGTTTCTTTGATAGTGGTGACTCTTGATGTAATTATGCTTAAATAAGTAGGAAGTTAATGTATATTGATGTGAAGGTGGAGTTTTGGTTTGACATAAGTGTGGGTTTTTGAACAATGAAATGTATGTATTAAAGTGCTTAGGGAGGTGTAGTCACTCTTATATCTAAATGTATCCTACCCATCCCACAACCTATATTACAACCAAATTAAGTCCTACTTGATTCTTGACTGAATGAACTCAAGCAGTAGAGTAGTATAATATGGGCAAGCCTATGGTACGTTATTTGTGGCACATGAATGTTGTTTCTGAGAGTGAGCGAATTCTTTCTATCTTGAGTTGCTAATTGTTCTTAAATTTCTATTGTGTGTGGAACTACTCTCTATTGTTGTGAGGGCACTTAATTCATAAAAGAAAGGTAATGTCAATAACCTCTATGTAAGAGTAAGTGAGTGGGTTATAAATAATGCGTGGTGCTTTTGAGTCGAATCTTGAGGCTAGGATGTTGCGGTATTGTGCTCAATATGTTTTAAATATTCTTGGTGTGATGAGTTATGAGAGTTGTTTAAAAAGGTCATGGCTATGTGAAGTGTGGTTTGATTACTCGAGGACGAGCAATGGTTTAAGTGTAGGGTGTTGATAGTAGGCTATAATCTCATATTTTAGTCGCTTATTGCACTCTAATTTACTGCACTTTACTTGTGTTTGAGCTTTAATTAGTAGTGTTTTGCACTTATTGTGTGTTTTATCTCTTGTAGGAGTGATTCCGAGTTATATAGATGTTGTGGAATGAATTCGAGTGAGTTGGAGCTTTGAAGTCTAAGTAAAAGCCCAAAGGATCAAGCTGGGATCATGTTCGGGGGTCGAGGACCAAGTCCGGACGTCAAAGATAGAAGTTTAGTCTGTACTCTTAGAATTTCCCAATGCCGCAGCACGTGGGGCGCCACGTGGGGCGACGCGCTTGTGCAATCCTCTGCTGCCTGTCAGAAATTAGCTCTCCCGGACTTCCTCAATAATTCCCCTCATGGCGTGCCGCCCCATGCAGCGCGCCTGTGCAATTTTTATAGAGTAAATGTCATATTTCGGATAGGAAAAGGTGATTTCGTCTGGGCCTGACCCAACTTGGTATAAATACATGGAAAAATATCATTTTCTTGACTTTCAACACATAGTTGACCTAAGGAGGCTAAGGAGGAGTTGGAAGAACACGAGCACAAGGATTTCATCATTCATTCCTCAAGACCCGAGTTTGGATTGAAATTTATGTTTTCCTATACTTTAATCATATTTGTGATGAATTACTCCATGATTATGGAGTAGTTATCTTTAGGGTTTGATAGATTTGGGGTATAGATGATTGTTTGTGGATTATAACTCTAGTCTTATGTATTGAAGCACTTTTGGATGATTTAATTATTGCATCTACACTCACTAGTTCATGTAATCGGGAAAGGCATAACTTGTGATGTTTTTGCATTATATTGTTAGTTGAGTTCATTAATTATTCTTAGTAATCGAAAGTGTCTAGTTTAATCATTGATTAAACCTAGTTAGGAGAATAATCGAAAGAGGTTTTCCTAAAGACCAATCCACTATGCATTCTTGCATATCTTCACATGCTTAAATTGGTTCATCTCGTAAGGTTAAGACTTAATCGAGAGAGGAGTTTTTTTTACTGAACATTTGAACTAACAATTGAATGAATTCAAAAGACTCACTTGAAATTAAAAGTGAATTATCTAGAGTTGGATCCCAACAATTATCTTGCACCTATCCTATCAACCTCTATTTTCTTCCATTGATAACTTCCTTGCTTATATTTGTTTCGATTATCATTAGTCAATAGCTTTAGATTCTTAGTTAATTTAGATAGAAATCATATAAATCTCAATAGTTGATCATATTGGATAGAAACCAAGCTAGAAACTATGAGAATATTGTTTAAATTCATTCCATGTGGATACGATATTATACTATACCGTATTTGATTAGCAAGCATAATTTAGGTATGTGTTTAGATATTGTCACTAGCCCCGTACAATCAAGCTGTATAACTTAGCCACATGTATTAAAAATAAGAAAGAAAAGAAAGGCTAAACTTTGTCACCACGGGAATCGTGGGAAGAGAGGCATCTATGCCCCCGGGAGAAGTAGGCGAGTCTGCCGCCGGCGCAGGATCTTGGCCATCATCATTATTCTCTTTTAGATCCTCCTCTGTTCTCAAAAACTTGGAAACGGCACTAGAAGAGTCGGTTGCATTAGGCTAAGCCGGGAGACGTTCTTGAGCAGTTAACTCCAGCGTTTGGACCTTTGCGATCTCATCGTCGGTATCAACAACGCCCTCTTTGGCCTCTTCCAAGATTTTTCTCCTCATTTGTTACATAGAGTATGCTTTTTTAATAATGATGGAATCCCCTTGGTGCTGAAGTTTTGCTTTGAGCCTATCAACCTCGGTCAAAAGGCCATCCCGCTTAGATCTCATGGCACTGAGACTAAGATACGTATGATGGATTATAGTTATGTGAACCTTATTTTTTACCATGATATTTTTATACCTATCTTCCATCAAGGCTCACTTCTCCTTGGCAGCACCAACCTCTTCATCTTTAGAGTTCAAAGCTGCCTCAATTATTTACTCGTTCAATGGAGGTAGACTTACACTTGGTAGCTGGCTTCTTGACTGTGAGCCATCACCTCCTGCTCACTCTGTTGCAACCGGACCTCAAGCTCGACCGCTTCAGCAGCCTTCGCTTCTTGCACGAGGAGGCGCACGACATTGATTTCTCTCGGCCAACAGTTGATCCCGCTCGGACATAAGTCCCTCTTTGTAAAGGACCAATCCTTGAAGACCTTCAAAAGCAAGGAAGTTTGCCTAGACAAAGATCAAAGTCAGAAACCCTATGTAATAAGATAAATAGAAACAAGCAGTAAAAGAACAAGTATGGTACTGCTGCTGCATTGTGCATGAGGTTATTCAACATACACTCCCTTAAAAGAGTGTGTATGTTCTTCTTATCTTTTTCTAAAGCGAATGGCTTCAGATAGTTGGCGAGCTATACCAGCCCGGATAGTAGGTGACACTCCTTTGAGATCGAGAGAGAGCGAGAGAAACGCTCCTCCTACCCTAGAGATCTACAAAAGAGGGTGAGTAGTTGTTCCCCAAATTTCCATGGTCAGGGGACTGGGGAGGAGGGACATCCTCCCCTTGGGCGTCTATGGCCAGGAGAGGAGATGTAGCAGTAGCTGGTGATGAAGGCAAAACTGTTGTGGAGGGAGATAAAGCTGATGTTGTTGTAGGTTGAGAAGCAGCCACGATAGATGCAGTGCTATTTGTTGGTTGCTCAACAACCAAAGGTAGAAGAGGCCCGATATCTGACCTCATAGGACCAGAAGCAACAACTGAACCAGAAAGGGAGAATCAACATCTTCACCAAATCCATTTCTCCTTAGAGCGCTTGGACCTTGCCCCCGGTTGGGGTTTCAAGCTCCCCAAATTGAGCATTCTATTGAGCTAATGAAGATTGTTATCTCATATGGAGGGAAACCTCTTCATCACTAGCTTCCCCGTCATCGTCAATAACCATAGTGGCTACGGTTGGCTCGGATGTGGCTTTCTTTACTTTTTAATTTTTACTCCCGTTTGAGGATGATAGCCGGCTTTTTGGTTGCTTGTTCTCTAGCCGGGGACTCCGAGAGGAAGCACCTGCACCAGAAAGTAGACCCGAGGGCACCGGTCCGAGTGAAATCCTCTTGCAACAAACTTACAACCTCTGCTGGATCGGCCAAAACAACCTCTTCAGGGTAGGAAATAGAACCTTGCAGGAGCCCTGAATCAATCAAAACGGTAAGGTTCGTAGTTTTCTTATCTATAAAGGCGGAATAAAGGAAGAGCTAGTTTACCATGGTTCTTGGCCTTCCACCCATGGTTATAGGCCAACTCATTCCACCAGTGGCTCTCTGTCATAGTGATGTCCTGAATCTTCTGAATCTATCGGTACAGGCTTTCAACCCTTGGTGGTGTCCGCCGAGTAGCTGAGATAACGAGAGAAAAAGGGGTAGCAATGATATGAAACAATGCTTTTCGATGAAAGAGGTAGACTTTGAACTTACGTGAACGATTTCAGGATTCGGGGAAAGATGGAGTTGTGGTCGAGATGAAATCCCTGGTAGCAATGACGACAAACCGCTCCATCCATCCACGATCATTATCATCATCCATGCTGGTAAGAAAAGTATGGTGACCACGCTTGCTGAAGTTTATTACTCCCCTAGTGAAGATTTTGGGGGAGCTACTGTTCGACACACATAGGAGCCTCCTTGTGGCAAGCAGACTTGATACCGGTGGCAGAATTCCAAGATCACAGGGTCAAGTTCCCCGCTCAACGAGAATGGGTCCAAAGTGGAGGGGTACGTATAAACGTGCGTAAAACCCTTCTTAGTGAAGGTCACTCTCTTAACCAGGTCGCGAGCAATGATATTCAAAGCATGGCAGTCACAATTCTCCTTCATAGGAGAAATACTGGAAGGGCGAATAGAACAAGGATAATTGCCAACAGTCCTTCGAAATTTATTTTTGTGTAAAACCCTTCTTAGTTCCATGAAGGAGGATTGTAATAAATTTCAAAGGAGGATTGTAATAAATTGTGTAAAACCCTTCTTACTGCAAGTAAATGCTTTGCTCGAGGAAGATCTAGTGAAACAATTAATTTCAAAGTCCTCGATAGCGGTGCCAAAGACATGTTGCCCAAAATCGCATACGCAAGTATACGCGGTCAATCATGTAATAAAGAGTGAATAGAGTATCGTTCCCACGAGTATTTGTGATTAATTATCAACTAAATCAAGTTTATTCTAATTTATCAAGTCAAGAACAATTTCAAGGTGGTTTTTGTTTGATTAATTCTACTAATTTATAATTTCAAGTAAACGAAAAACTAATGAACTAGCACACTTAGCACGAAGGATTTTAATTCAATGAGAAATAATATTTCCAGGGTCATGGTTATGTAATAATCTTGTTGAATTCTTCAATCAACTCGACTTATTAATTTATCTAGGTTATCAACCTGCAAGGACAATAACACTCGTAGAAATTTGACAACTTCTACTCGCCAACTAAATCTATTCTAAACCCTATATTTCTATGAGATTAGAGATAAAAATAATGAATTAACAATTTCTTGCACAATTGGCTGAGCACGGCGAATAGGTATATTTTTATCCGTATTCGCAAATCAATTCTCCTTTACTAGGTTCAAGATCGCACTATGTTCACTCCTATTGCAATCAAGAATTACCTCTTTCAAGTTCAACTCAAGATTCATATATAGTATTTCATTGTTAGCTAGGTAAAATAATTAGGCTTAGGATATGAATAAACAACCCAATATGATAAATTAAATTGTCAAATCAATCTCCAAATATCAACATTCATGTAAAATAATAACCCCAGAATAAACGAGTTTAGCCACACATACTCATGGTAGTAATCTCAAATAAGTCCCAAGAATACATAAAAATCAATAAAAGAAGGGAAAAAGAAGAACTCAAGACGAATTCCACGGTCTCCGAACTCTGTGATGGCTTTTTCCTGCTTCCCAGTGTGTTAGATGACCTAAGATAGGCATTTTTGGCTTATATATTGCGTACACAGGTCGTGGGCCAAGGTTTTCCTTTTCCTAATCCGACACAGCTTCAGGGATTGATGCTGGGGTGGATGCTTCATGTCCGCCTCAGCTTCAACTTCTCAGCTTCGCATTTTAGGGTGGATGCGAACATCTCCCTCTATTCCTTCATCTCTGTTATGCCCAGATATGGATGCTAAAGTGGATGCCTTCTCCAGACTTCACTGCTTAGGATGCACCAAATACACTTTTTCCTTAGGTTGGATGCAACACATCCAACCTAACATCCTAAATCATCACACGCAACTCAATTTATTATAAAACTAATAATTAACACATGTTTGGCATTTTAAAGATCAAATAGTACCAAAAAGCGGCTAAAACATGGGCAAAGTAATATTAAAACATATAGAAATATGTCCAACATCAATAGACGTGGTCATGATTACCTCGAGAACTAGCGAAAATATTGCTAAATTGTGGGATAACATGTGTTCGGAGTATTAAATACGAGGAGGCATCTTATCAAGCATTAGAAACTGTTCAGAAGGGTTCAGAAAATTTTCCGCCAAAAAAGAAATCTTCACCAGCTTCCCGGTGATACAAATTGGTTTATATTAAATGCCACCGAAAAGCAGGAGGACTATCTGTATAGGGTAAAATTGGTTTATATTAAATGCTCGAATGATGGCATGATATGTGGAACTGGAGGCAGACGAAAGATAAATCGAGTGGAAACCAAGATCGAGGACAACAGCTTCAGTTAGTACCGGGTAGATCCCGAAGGGAACGCGATCGACGGAAGCAAACAAATGTTTGCCACCAGATGACATTTCATGAAGAATATTCCTCAGTATTAAATATGCAGCCGTTGCAGAGAATTTTAGCATTCATGGCCCGCCGTTACATATTCATCAATAGCCCCCTTTATTGTCATTTAAGATGGGCTTGATCCTAGGATCTTGTTCCCTATGTATAGCTATAACTAGTGGCTTCGACCACCATTATAACACACGAGATCTCTGGGAAAACTTATGGTACACTTTATTCTCAAGCTAAATAATATAACTCTCTTTCTGTCTAGTACTGTTCTTATCACAGTCTTTGGAAGTCTTGCTCCCAAAACCAGGCTGCTTGTCATTTCCTTCGATTTCAACACTAAGCTTATTTTTTATTTAATTATTTATTATTTTGGAATCAAATCAGTTTGCTTGTTTATAAACCACGTAACAAATTTAATTATATCGTTTTACGGGTAAACATTATGTCTCACAATTCATCCCTTTTTATATTTTCATATAGTACTGATTATACGTGATGTAGACGAGTAAATGCCACAGTAGACGAGTAAATACTTTGATTTTTAAATCATCGTCGTTGACACCTTTTTAAATGGTGATCAGATGCGGAGCCATAATTTTGAGTATATTGGTTTTAGATTATTTAAATAGACAGCTTACGAGCTTCTGGATAAATTATGTATACATATTACGTAAATTTTTTCACATGAATTTTAAATCTAGATTAAAACTATCGGATTCTACCAAACTCGCAAGTCGAACTATAGCCTAGGTAATTGATAATTGGTAGAAAAAGTACTTTTTGATGTATAATTTATCCCATATTTAGCTTTTGTTTGTTTGGATTTGGATGTTAATCACATTGATTCATGTTAATATAATGTGTTTTTATGTGTAGGAATGAGTTAAAAGCAATCGGGGACGAAATCGGGGAAGAAACGAGCTAAAACAAGAAGAAATGGACGAAGGAGGACACCAGCCCACAGGCCAGCGCCCAGCGCTGCCTGTGGCGCTGGAACCAGTGGCTTGCAAAAACGTACTGCCTTCAGTCCCCTGGGGGGCGCTGGGCGCTGGCCAGGGGACTGACTTCGGGAATGTTTCCTACTTTGCCTAGAAGACCCCCAAACCGACCCAAAACCTTCCCAACTCCTATATAAACATCCCTAAACCTATCTAAGGGAAAAAGAACGTGATTTTGGAGCAAAAAGAGGCCTAGGAACATCAACAACACCAACAATTTCTCAGTTCATCAATTCTATCTAGTATCTTTATTTAGTTTTTCATCCTTAGTTATTTGTTTTTGATGAACATGAGTGGTTAATCACCCCTTGTTCTGGGGTTGTGATTAGCCATGAATATTGTGTTTCTAACTTGATGATTTCGTTTTAATAGTTAATGTGGATAAGATTGTTTCTTCAATTCTATGCTAAATTACTTAATTGTTTTGGCCATCAATTGAGTTCTATCGAATTATCTATGCTATGTTTGAGAAAACTAAGTCTAGATTAGAATAAGGATTGATAAAGCATGTTCTTAACTTTGTTAAAAAGAGCGGATTCGTGGTTAGGATAGGAATATACTTAATCACCATGCTTAATTGTATAATCGTGTTCTTCATGCATTCTTGCTAGATTAATTCCATAGGAATATAGGCATTAATCTTGTTAGGAATAGGCGAATAGTACTTCGGAAGAAGACTATGAGTATCATTATCGATTAATTAGCAATCTTACATTAACTATATGAACGATAAGTCAATTAGAACGCAATAGGATTGGGAACATAATCACAACCCTGGAATCTTTGTTTTATTGCTTACAAAATACATAATTGTTCTTTGCAATTCCTAGATTTAAATTAGAATTACAATTTAGAATAAACTATATACTAAACTTGATCTTTACTTGATTAAATAACGATAATAGTTGCTATAAAGTAGTTAACTTAAGTCCCTTGGGTACGATAATCCGGACTCATTGTCCTAGGACCGGCGAACCTCAGTGCAGTTCAGGAGTTATATGCTAACTGGGACCTCCATCGATCCAGATCTTATGTCAGAGGTACGAAGGTGCCCTTAGGAAGGGAAGATTCATGCCGGTACTTGGGAGTTGCTAATGCTGACCCTCAGCGCTTGTAACAATTGATCCGCAGCCCTCCTTATCAGCTCATTCGGCATATGCTACGTGGCGTTGATTCCAACGCCAAATGGAACAGGAAGCAAGGCAACATTCACCTCTCCATGGTCCGTGCTGACTTTAACAAAGCTGCCAAGGATTGGCAGAACTTCGTGCAGGCTAGGCTGATGCCTGCCGACCACAGCAGTGACTGTACAAGGGCCAGAGTTTGCTTAATCTTCTCCCTCATGACGGGCCGACCAATCAATGTCGCTGACATTATGCTCACGGAGATGGCTCGTACACGATTTGGGCGCCAGATACGGAGGCTATATTTTGGCAACCTCTTAACCCAATACATGAGGTTTCTAGGAGTCCCCGAGTATCCGGGGCATGATGAGGTCGTGGAGGTTCCACCAGGGCTTCTGGATATTACGTCCGTTATGGAGCCTGCATCCAAACTCACCCCGGCGACTCGGTTTGAGCGAGACGAGAGTATTACCAGATTCCTATTTAATGCTATGAATCTGGTCATGACCCGAGTAGGCATTTCTGATGACGAGCGCCTCCGTATGCGTGATGATCTTACTGACACAGCAAAAGAACTACTGGGCGTTGCTCCTGGCAGCCCAGTTCATTCCGAGGAAGATGCCAACACCATACAGGGCTCGGATAATGAGGGAGATGACGAGGATGACGCCACCAGACCGTTGGCATTGGTACCCTTTGGCATGGATTCCGATGAGACCGGCACAGACTGAGGGGAGTTTTCCTTTACACCCTACTTTGCTCTTCAATTTTTTTTTATGCATCGGGGACTATGCATGCTTTAAGTGTGGGGTGGCGGAAAATATTTGTCGTGTCATGCCGTGAATTCTTAATGACAGTGTCTGTTCAGTGACTTTTGAGGTGATGTTTATGATTTTTCGTTTTCTTTGGTTGAATATATTATTAGTTGTAATTGTGGTTAAGTGGTTTATTGTGAAGTTAGGAAGATTAATAGTTTTTGTGAATTCATCGGTTCTTTTTTTCAGTAGTTAGCTTCTGTTTTTAGTAGCTAGTAGTATTATAAAGAAAGAAAAAAAAAAGAAAAAAAAAATATATATATATATAGAAAACAAACCAAAAAAAAATATATATGTAATAGATATATAGTCTAGTTTTTCCCGATGACGGACTGTTGGTTTCTTGAGGGATAAAAATTGGATTGAAAATAACAAAAAGATTTTCTTTTATTGTTAGAAAATAGGTAATTCCTTGGTTTTTCTTAGGGCACCGGTTCTTTTCCAAGGATGTAATCCGAACTAGGCAACGTTAATTTTTTTTTTTTTAGGATTAGTATTAGGAAAAACTGAGTAAGAGGGCAATACTTATTGACATGGTTTATGCTAGTACAATAGGCTATGACACATGATCCAATTCCCGTTAGTTAAGTTTTTATAAGTCGAAAGAAGACAGCCCAATTTGTGACGCCTCCTCTCAATAGTTGACTTGCTTAGACATCTAGTGC
Source organism: Nicotiana obtusifolia (assembly GCA_002018475.1). Lineage (NCBI taxonomy): Eukaryota > Viridiplantae > Streptophyta > Magnoliopsida > Solanales > Solanaceae > Nicotiana > Nicotiana obtusifolia. The sequence continues at coordinate 56,078 of MCJB01022175.1, read as the reverse complement.
GTTATTGCTTAATTATTTCAAGTAAATATGTTTGCTCAACTCGACATGTGAACAAAACCGTTGTAAGTGAATCATGTGCAGTGTGCGAGTAAGGTTTTTTGATTCTCAATGTTATCTTATATAGTCTAGAACTTGCCCCGTGTGTTAACTAAAGCGAAATTGTAAGTTAGGATAATTTACGAAATGATATAGGCACTTCTTTGTTTAATTCTGGATGTGCTCGTCGCATCAAGTATAAATTTGTCCATTGTTAGCCCTTTTGAGCCCATGAACCTTTTTCTTTTTTGTACCTACATTACAAGCCATTCCCGTTATTTTGTTCTTGAATTTAGCCTTAATTGAACCTTTACCTCCGAAAGCACTTAGTCGCTAGAAGAAGTAAGGGCGGTTAGAGGGATTGTCTTGAGAGAAAATGGAACTATGAAAGAACTTGTTGGCTATGTGAAGCTAAATTGGAAAAAAAATCACTAGCGGATGAATAAAGTATATGGAGGATGAAAAAAAAATAAGAAAGAAGAAATTATTTGATGAAAAAGAAAAAAAAAAGAGAAAAAAATGTGATATTGGAAAAAAAAAGATGAAAATATTCACCTCCTATTGTAGTATGCTAAGTGATTGAAAAGAAAAGGGCTATGTATATGAGACAAGTTTAAGAGTTGGAAGAAAAAGAAGTGTTTAAGTGTTGAGTATAGTGTATTAAGTGCTTAGGAAGACTAGTCACTACTACCAAATATATCCTACCCGTCCCCTAGCCTACATTACAACCCGACAAAGTTCTACTTGATCTTAGATTTGACTAACTCAATTAGTGGAAGTCTACACTACGGGCAAGCTTATGGTACTCTATGGGATGCATATGAGTTCTTTGTGAGAGTGAGAGTTTGTTCTACAAATTTTGTGTGATTCCATTCATAAATATATATTCACTCTTCATATATTGGTGAGGGCACATGATTTCATGAACAATTGGTAATGTATGAATTGTTTTGTTGGGTAAGTATATGAATTGAAGTAGCTTAATGTGGCAAGTAGGCTTTTGAGGTTGGATGATGACAATTGGGGTGTTACATGTTATTGAATTAAGGGGCTTAATTGAACTTTATGGGAATGATGTGGATAATTTATGTGTTCATACTTGTTCAACTAGTATTGATTGTGTTCAAGAGTATGAATTGTTTTAATGTTGAATGTTCCGTGCTAATCGTAAGAGTTAGTAGTTGGGAAAGGTTGGTTAAAAATCCCATTGCTCGAGGGCGAGCAAGAGTCTAAGTGTGGGGTGTTGATTATTGGTATAAAAGATATTAAATGATGTATAAATTATCCCATATTTAGCTCTTGTTTGTTTGGATTTGGATGTTAATCACAGTGATTCATGTTAATATAATGTGTTTTTATGTGTAGGAATGAGTTAAAAGCAATCGGGGACGAAACCGGGGAAGAAACGAGCTAAAATAAGAAGAAACGGACAAAGGAGGAAACCAGCCCACAGGCCAGCGCCCAGCGCTGCCTGTGGCGCTGGAGACAGAGAGTGCAAAAATGTTACTGCCTTCAGTCCCCTGGGGGGCGCTGGGCGCTGGCCAGGGGACTGATTTCGGAAATTGTCTCCTACTTCGTCTAGAAGACCCCCAAATCGACCCCAACCCTTCCTAACTCCTATATAAATACCCCTAAACCTATCTAAGAGATATAGAACGTGATTTTGGAGTAAGAGGAGGCCTAGGAACATCAACAACATCAACAAATTCTCAGTTCATCAATTAAACTAGTATCTTTATTTTAGTTTTTCTTACTTAGTTATTTGATTTTGTTGAATATGAGTGGCTAATCACCCCTTGTTCTGGGGTTGTGATTAGCCATGAATATCGTGTTTCTAACTTGATGAATTCGTTTTAATAGTTAATGTGGATAAGATTGTTTCTTCAATTCTATGCTAAATTGCTTAATTGTTTGGCCACTAATTAAGTTCTATCAATTATCTATGCAATGTTTGAGAAAACTAAGTTTAGATTAGAATAAGGATTGAAGAAAGCATGTTCTTAACTTTGTTAAAAAGAACGGATTAGTGGTTAGGATAGGAATATACTTAATCACCATGCTTAATTGTATAATCGTGTTCTTCATGCATTCTTGCTAGATTAATTCCATAGGAATATAGGCATTAATCTTGTTAGGAATAGGCGAATAGTACTTCGGAAGAAGACTATGAGTATCATTATCGATTAATTAGCAATCTTACATTAACTGTATGAACAATAAATCAATTAGAACGCAATAGGATTGGAAGTAAAATCACAACCCTGGAATCTTTGTTTTATTGATCATAAAATACATAATTGTTCTTTGCAATTCTTAGATTTAAATTAGAATTACAATTTAGAATAAACTATATACTAAACTTGATCTTTGCTTGATTAAATAACGATATCAGTTGTTATAAAGTAGTAACTTAAGTCCCTTGGAATACGATAATCCGGACTCATTGTCCTATATTACTTGTCGATCACGTATACTTGCGTGTGCGTAAGGGAGCAACAAGAGACTAGGCTAAACATTATTCCATCAATTCTTGTTTATTGCTACTGATTTTATATCATAAATCAGAAAAAGAAATTGCTTCATTATTTTGTTCCTTTTTCGAGTTTCATTGTTATCGTTTGGGATTTATTGTTACGAGCATCTATTCTGTGATTGAGTCACTGTCTAATTCCTTGTCGAGTTCATTGATTGGATCTGAAATTGTTATTGGAAATTCGTTTTTAATCTGAAGTGGGAAAACCTACCTCGTACACCCCTTTTGAAATCGAAAAAGTGGGTCAGAGAATTGAAATTGCTTTGAATCGGTTTTGTTTGATTGTTATGTTAAAACCCATGGCAGCTTGGTTTTTGCTTTGGATTTTCAAACTCCGTATCTAATTGTTCGAAGCTTTGTAGCTGAGTCGAATGGAGCTATTTCGTTCGTCATTGGTGTTCGAAATTTAAAAAGAAAAAGCAAAACAACAAAAAGTTCGAATTGATTTATTGGAGGTTGTTTGATTCTGAAGGTTTCTTGATACTGTTCCTTCAGCTTCATATTATTTTTTCCTAGCTGAAAGGCGAAGAAAATATGACTCCAAATCATGGTAACCATTATTAGGTTTGAAGCTTGGAAGAAAAGATTTGAAATGGATTTCATTTATTCGTGTTTGTTTGAAGAAATAATTGTTTGAGGTTTGTTCATGGAGTTGTAGGGAATTTCAAATTTGGTGAGGTTTGAGGAAGATTTGAGGTATTTTTGGTTGGATTTGGGATTGAAAAATGAAGAACTTGAAGAAGAATCTTGAAATTTCGGATATTTGCAGAAATAGCCCAAATTTGTTCATTTTGCACCAGTGACCACCTTGCGCCGCTAACCACTTTTCTGCCTAATATCAAATATAGCCTTTTTCAGTTTAGTTTTCCCTTTCTTTTCTTATATATTCTAGCTAGTTTACTTAAGTATTAGTTCATACTTAGAGATAAACTAGTTTTTTGTGTGATTTATTTTATTTCGTGCGAATTTTATTTGTGTTTTTCTCTCTCTTTAGTTTCGTTGTTAATTTCTGGTTTTCATTGTCCGTTAGTTATTTTAGTTTCTTCGTTGAGTCACATAACTCCATTCTCACCCAGAAGCTGGAAGAACCACTTGGAAGTGCCTTGATTGAGTTTGATATCAATTTTGGATATTCATCCAAGAGGAAAAAAGACTTGAGCAGTGAGATTCATAGAGTGTGTGTCTAAAAGCTAAGTGCACAATAGTGATACACGAGTGGTAAAATTTGAGTGCAATTTTTGACGGATACACTAAGAAAATGAATTGGAGAGGTCCTTTTATTTTTTAAAAGATTTGTTTTCTTTGTTTATAGGTACTATGTTGTTGAATATTGGAGGTACTTTAACTTCAAAGGATGGAGTCTCTGATGAGACCATTTTGGAGGCTTTACAAGCTTTGATTATGAAAGTTGACAACATGAAACATACGGTCAAGTCTCATAACAACCTTCATAATCAATGGCCAGGCTTATCACCTAATCCTAGCCAAGGAGTGGGAATTAGTGCAACAAAAAAAAAAAAATTTCTACTCCCACTACACCACACATTGCAAGGTTAATCAATCAACCACATGTTGATAGCAATCAAGTACCAAGATAAGGTCCACTTCCACATGGTATCCAAGCAAGAGTTGAGCATCAACAACAACTTCTTAGGCCACAACAACCGCAAAATTATATTGATGATGATTTGGACTATAACAAGCAATATGATGAATCGGTTAGAGTCCAACCTAGAAGGAATAGTCAAGGAGGCTTTAGAGGGAGAGGTGGAAGGCATGGTAGGAATTATCCAGGTAAAAACTCGAATGATGCTTATGATTATGCTTATGATAGAAATGTTGGTAATGACTAAACATGGTAGAAGGTGGGGAAATGAAGAAGACCCGGGTCTTAATAACATCAAGACTTCACTTCCTACTTTCAAGAGAAATACTGACCCCGAGGAACTTTTAGAATGGGAAATATAAATGGAAAGGATGTTTGAGCTTAATAATGTATACGATCCAAAGAGGTTCAAGCATGCCATTTCTAAACTTGTTGGTTATGCTTCTTCTTGGTGGGAGAAAGAGAAACAGGATAGAAATAGAACTGGAGATATTGCTATTGATTCTTGGGGGGCTCTTAGGGTGGTTATGAGAGCAAGATTTGTGCCTGAAGAGTATGTGAATGCCTTGCTTACCATATTTTACAACATGAAGCAAGGAAACAAAAATGTAGAGGCTCACTTTGAAGAGTTGGAGACAACTAGGATTAAGGCCAATCTTGATGATAATGGAAGACTCATGATTTGTAAATTTTTGATTGGGCTTAAGTATGAAATATCTAGCCAAATGACTTTGCACAAATTTTTTACTATACATGAGGCACTCCAAGGGGCTATCAATGTTGAAAATAAACTCCAAGATTATAGGCAAATTCAAAAGTTATAACACTCTATGGAGCAAAAACAAGAAAACTTAGCAATCTCTTCAAATGAAAACAAGCTAAAAGTTGACTTTAGTGGCAAAATGACAAAGGCAAACCAAAGGTAGAGGCTAAGGAGGGAGGTAACAATTCTAAATTTTACTTCTAAAATCCTAACTCTAAGAGGTGCTACAAATGTCAAGGATATGGTCATAAAATAAGTGAATGTCCTAATAGAAGAACCATAATCCTTATGGGAGAAGCTTATGAAAGGGAAAAAAGTAGGGAATCACATGAAGAAGAGGAGGCCGAATGTGACGATGAAGTAGAATATGACACTCTTAATTTAACTTTGTATATTGTTAGGAGAATGTTGAGTACATAAGTAATGGAAGACATGAACCAAAAAGAGAACTTGTTCCGTGGAAGGTGTAACATTAATGATCAAGTGTGTTCTTTGATTATTGATGGTGGTAATTGTGCTAATGTTGCTAGTACTTCTATGGTTGACAAGTTCAAATTGAAGACTCAAAAACATACTCGTCCTTATAAAGTCCAATGTCTTAATGAATGTGGTGACCTTAAAGTGACTAAACAAGTCCGGGTGAGTTTCAACATTGAAAAGTATGTTGATGATATTCTTTGTGATGTGGTGCCATGCAAGTATGTCATTTATTGTTCAGGAGGCCATGACAATATGACAAGGGTTTTCTACATGATGTAAGGACTAATAAAATCTTTTGAGAAAAATAACAAAAAAAAAGTCCTTACTCCTTTGACTCAATTTTAAGTGAGCGAAGACTATAGGCATATGAAAGAATTGAGTGAGAAATCCAAGAAAGAAGGAAAAGAAAGAAGAAAGAAAACAAGAGAGTTCAAGTGAACAACATCCTTCTTATAATTCTTTCATGATTAATGCTTTTCTTGCTAGTTTTTTGGCTTATTGTGTAGATCTTTTGAAGAAAAATTCAAGTGGACGTCTTCAAGAAAGAACTTCAAGTGAGGGGACCAAATCCACCCTAGCCCAAAGTGAAGATTCTTTCATTCTTCAAGGAGGTAAAATAGAATCTTTAGAAGTGGATCAAGGTATGCTTGCTAAGCCAAACCCTCTTTGTTCTTGTGATGATCATAGTGATGTTTCAAGTGTTAGTTTTGGTACATTTATTGATTATAATGATTTTTTGAGTTGTGAAGATACACTAGATAGTGATTCAAATTGTTTTGATGGTTTGAGTGACCTATTTTCTTATGAAGAAACATTGATTGAGGTTGAGGAAGGCATAACATTGCATCTTTATGTAATTTTGTTGAGTTTGATCTATTGATTCCTATTGATCATGCTTTCTATTTTGAGGACCATTCTTTAATTGGTGATTATTGCTTATTTGAAGGCGAATTGGGTAGTAAAGTTTCAAGATTTAAGCCATTTGATTCTTTCTTGTTTGGTTGTGAGATGGAATCTTTTGAATTTTATTTGGATTTACAAATCGAAGGTTCCACTTTTGAGAAGTCATTTGAGATTACTAATGAGATTGTTTTGGAAGGAAAACTTTTTAGAAAGAAAGAAAGTTTTTACATGACTTGAATACTAACTTTTTCTACTCATGTATTTGATAGAGCTAATTTGTTCCACTATCCAAGTGCTTTGAGTTTAAAACAAATTGATAACTTTCATGTGGATTGGTGTAATGAGTTTAAGAAAAAGCATGCTGAATCTTTCTTGAATGATAATATTGGTGAAGCCAAGAGACTTTTTTTGTTTAAACATATGATTCTTATTCTTGATTTCTCATGTCGACTTGAATTCAAGAATGTGTTGTTTATTTGGCTTATGCTTATGCTTGGACTTGATAAGGCTATGAGAGGTAATATTTTTCTTGATGAGTATTATATTGGGGCACACTTGGCGTGTGGATTGGACATATTTCATGATAATTTTCATGATTTTTGTTAGCTTTTCTACTTTGTTTTGACCATGAGTATCATTATATTTTAGTTTGAATGATAGATTTTCTTGCTTGTCGGCTTGAATTTTTCATAAATTTGTAAAAATTTGGTCTTTTTGTTGGTTTGAGGCAATTATTTTATGTCCAAGTTGAAATTTTACTAATGAAAGCTCCATTTCTTTTGTTTAAACGTCAAAATTCGGGGACAAATTTCTTTTAAGGAAAGGAAGATGATGCAATCTAGATAGCCATCAAGCACTTTGGATTCTTATGAGGCTACTTTCATAATGGGGAGAGCTATATGTGCACTTTGGCCAACAATTAAAGATTACATTATATTTGGTGGCTATACTTGTAATACTTAGCTCTCTAGTATAAATAGCCTTGCTCCCATTTTAGACTTAACTAATTTGATATTGATGAATGTTGAACTCCTTGTGTGACTGTAAGGATGAATTCTTTGGTTGATTACAAACTTATTAAGGTGGTTTTATGGGGATTCTTTCCCTTGAGGGTTATCTATAGTCTAGGCTTAATTAAGTTTTAATTGAATGGGTATCTAAGATAGCTTTCAAGTGTTATTTTAATTCCCTAATTAGTTCTTTGCTAGATTCTATCTTTCTATCCTTTTTATTTATGTTTTTGTATTTTTTCTTCCTTGTTCGTATCAAAGTGAAATTCGAAAAGCTCAAAATGGTATCATAATGTTTTTGTTAACGCGCCTGAAGGCTTGGAGAGTATGTTGCATGTTGGTGATGTATATCATAAGTTGAGTTCAGTTGTATGCTTCTAAGGCAATAGAGCGTCTTTGGAAAAAGCTATCCTATATGGGAGTTTAAGGTTAATAATAGAGTTCTTAAACTTAAGACATGGTGTTGTTACGGTTGTAGTGAACCATGTAAGATTGAGATTGAATTATAAAAATTGCAGTTCATTTTTAAGTAGAAGATCCTGAGTTAGAGACACCACAAGTTATTAGAGTTGCTTAAGAATATGATATACTATCTTACATCACCTGATAAGGGTGTGGATTGTAGAAGACTCATTATAAATGAAGTCTATAAATGATTTGAGTAAATGCAACAGAAATTATATAACTGGTAACCGTTGAGATTTTGATTTTTTTGGTTTAACATAAAAGATTGTTAGAAATGTTCTTTTGGTGATGATTATACATATGACTTTTTTATTTGAGTGGACAAGCTAAAGTTCACTGGTACGAGGATTCTTGTATTCTTGAGATTTAGAGGTCGAATTTCTAGAGGCAAAACTATGATGTAGGCAGTAATAGTGTGTTAATGGCTGTATTGTTTGGTTTGGGTATTTTACATGGCTAACTTGAGAAAGTTGGTTCCTGATAAGACTCATGGTTCATATATTCGTAGTAGACATAATATGCCTAAGTGTAGTAAAATATATCTTGCAGAGTGTGTTTTGGTTGAAAAGATTCAAGAGATTGTAGGCACTGTGTCACGACCCAATTTCTCTTATAGGCCGTGATGTCGCCCAACGTTACCGCTAGGCAAGCCAATAGTGAATTAATCAGGTGATCTTTTCTTTTAGCAGTTTGAAATAGTTGATTTTTAATTGTTCAAAAATCAAGAAGTGATAAAGTTAATAAAATAAAAAAATAAACAATTATAAAAGAAACTGTGATGAAGTAATTACTCAAAATCAACAAGTGTCTACTAGCATAATTGCCAAGACCTGGTGTCACAAGTGTATGAGCTACTAGTAGAATATACAAAAGAATACTACACTACTGTCTGAAGTAAAATAGACATAAAATAAAAGCAAAAGAAAGACTTCGAGTGCTGCGGAACGGGCTCGGAAGGCAGCTCACCGCAGCGTCTCGTGGAATCAAGGATGCGCGCCGGAATGATAACCAGATAGACCTGTCTCAGATCCTGCATGATTAGTGCAGAAATGTAGCGTGAGTACATAAACAACATGTACCCAGTAAGTATATAATCTAACCTCAAAGAAGTAGTGACGAGGGGTCGACTTCGTCACTTACTATGGACTAACAATAGAATCATAGAAATTCCAAATAAATATGGGCTATATAAATGAACTGAAAACTCAACAAGAGATAATAATTCTTTTACTAATAGTAAATCCCAAATAATTTTCATCATTTAACAATTTAATCCCTCAAGCCAAAAAAGCAATATCAAGTATAATTGGGCTCCAAGTATTATTACGCACAAATTTTGCCGAGGTCGTACGGTCCGATCCAAAATACAAATATATATATATTGTGTACTGCCGAGGTTTGAACGGCACGAACCATAGATGCATCTATTCTATTACCGAGGAGTTCGGCCCGCTCTACAAGAAGAGAAAATACTTTATAAACAACCGATTAAAAGATTATTAAGAGGCTATTATTCAAAGAAACACCAATTCTCATTAACGGTCACGTAACCTGTCTAAACTTCAAGTAAATGAAATTTGACCTTTTACAATTCCTTTATCAAGTTCCAATATGTTTTAAACAATTAATTTAGCAGGTAGGTATAAACATCATAAGTATAACATAATTTGGGTCCTAGACTACCCGGACATAAGCATATTTAGTAGCTACATATGGACTCTCGTTACCTCGTGCGTACGTAGCCCCCACAAATAGAAGCGCATCTTAAATCAATTCACCTATGAGGTTGATTCCCTCTTACGAGGTTAGAAAAGAGACTTACCTCGTCTCAAAGCTTACTTTCTGATCCACAAATGTGCTTTAAAACCCCAATTCATGACAAACGACTCGAAACCAGTCAAATTTTATATAAAATAATTAATACATGTTCAAAAGTCCATATCCTAACTATTAAAGTGATTTCCCAACCTTAATAGAAGAATTTCTAAAATTCACCCCCGGGTCCACTTGCCTGATTCTGGAAATTTTCGAAGAAAGTTGCTACCCATAACCTCACGAACTCAAATATATGATTTTCACTAAATTCCCTGACAATTTTCGTGGTTAAATATCATTTTTATCAAAAACTTAGGTTTTTCATCTAAACTCATGATTTTCACAAATTTACATGTTAAAATATACCCATAATCTATGTATTAAACTCACATTAGGTAGAAATTACTTATCTTCAATGTCTAGGTTGAAGTCCCCCTTTTTGAAGATCCAAAATCGCCCAAGAGTGTAATAAATGAACCCAAAAATGGATTAGTCCCGATTTTTAAAACACACTGCCCAGCTGCCCTCTTCTTCGCGAACGCGGAACAGGCCTCGCATTCCGACGGCAAACGGCCAGGCCCAGAAAAGATTAGCCTACACGAACGCAATCAGGGCATCGTGAACGCGGAGGTGTACCAGCCCTGCCCTACGCGAACGTAAGGGCACCTTTGCAAACGCGAATGGAAATTGGCACTGACCGTTCCCAGCTCCGGGCTGTCCGAAACACCCCCGAGCCACTTAGGACAACGTCCAAATGCACCAACAAGTCCATAAACATGATACAAACCCGCTCGAACTCTCGAAACGCAAAACAAAACAACAAAACCAAGAATCTCACCCCAAAACCAAATCGAATCAAGTTATAAACTTCAAGTTTCCAAATCTTCCGAATGCGCCGAATCATACTGAGACTACACGGAATGACACCAAATTTTGCGGGCAAGTCTTAAATCACCATACGGAGCTATATCCGATCTCGGAATCCTAATTTGACCTCGATAACACTAAAACCTACTAAACCAAATTTAAAAAACTTTAAAATCTTCAAAGAGCCATCTTTCACTATTAGGCGCCGAAACACTCCCGGGTCACCCAAAATCTGATCCGAACATACGCCCGAGTCAGAAATCATCATAGAAACCTATTGGAACCTTCAAATCCCGATTTCAATGTCGTTTACTCCAAACGTTGACCAAAGTCAAACTTAGCTGTTTTAGCCAACCTTAAGAAACCAAGTATTCCGCTTTCAACCCGAACCCTTCAAAATCGCGAATTAACCATCCCCGCAAGTCATAAAATAGTAAAAGCACGTACGGGGAGTCTATTTAGGAGAACGGGGTTCTAGAAAGCAAAATGACCGGTCGGGTCATTACATTCTCCACCTCTTAAACAAATATTCGTCCTCGAACGGGTCTAGAATCATACTTGGAGTGTTGAATAAGTGTGGATATCTGCTCCACATGTCCTCCTCGGCCTCCCGAGTCGCCTCCTCGACTGGTTGGCCCCTCCACCGAACTTTTATCGCAGAAATATTCTTTGACCTCAACTGCGAACCTGTATGTCAATAATGGCAACTAGCTCCTCCTCATAACCCAGGCTCCCATCTAACTGAATTGTGCTGAAATCTAACACATGCGACCTGTCGGCATGATACTTCCGGAGCATAGAAACGTGGATAACCAGATGAAATCCCGATAGATTGGGAGGCAAGGAAAGCTCATATGCAACGTCCCCAACTCATCTCAACACCTTAAATGGACCTATAAACCTAGGGCTCAACTAGCCCTTCTCCCCGAACCTCATGATCCCCTTCATCGGCGAGACCTTCAAGAGAAATTTCTCGCCCACCATGAATGATAAATCACGCGCCTTCTGATCTGCATAACTCTTCTGTCAGGACTGTGCGGCGCAAAGTCACTTCTGAATCATCTTTACCTTTTTCAAGGCATCCTTCACCAGGTCAGTACCATATAAATTAGCCTCGCTGGGCTCAAACCATCTGATGGGTGAACAACATCGCCGACCATATAAAGCCTCAAATGGAGCAATCTCGATGCTGGACTGATAAGTTGTTGTAAGCAAACTCAGCCAAAGGCAAGAACCCATCCCACTGCCCTCCGAAGTCAATCACACATGCTCTGAGCATATCCTCCAAGATCTAAAATGTCCACTCCGATAGCCCATCGGTCTGCGGATAAAAGGCTATGCTGAGCTCTACACGGGTCCTCAACTCACTCTGTACAGCTATCCAAAAACGCGAAGTAAACTGAGGGCCTTTATCTGATATGATGGAAACAGGCATGCCATGCAACCAAACAATCTCCTGAATATAAATTTGGGCCAACCTCTATGAAAAGTACGTGGTAACAACTGGAATAAAGTGTGCCGACTTGGTCAACCTGTCGATTATGACCTAAATTGCATCAAACTTCTGCAAGGTCCGCGGCAACCCAACTACGAAATCCATAGTAATGCGCTCCTACTTCCACTCAGGTATAGTCATCTGCTAGAGTAGGCCACCTGGCCTCTAGTGCTCATACTTAACCTGCTGACAATTTAGGCACCTCACAACATACTCGACATGTCCTTCTTCATCCGCCGCCACCAATAATACTGCCTCAAGTCACGATACATATTCATAGCACCTGGATGAATAGAATATCGAGAACTATATGCCTCCTCTAAAATCCTTTCCCTCAGCCTATCAACATTAGGAACACATAGACGACCCCGGAGTCGCAGAACACCATCCTCACCGATAGTAACCTCCTTGACACCACCCTGTAGTACCGTCCCTCTGAGACCCAACAATTGCGGATCATCAAACTGTCGAGCCTTGATCTACTCCAATAGTGAAGGCTGTCAACGACGCATGCAAGAACTCGGCTGGGCTTTGAAATATCCAACCTAAAAAGTCTGTTAGCCAAGGACTGAACGTCCAAAGCTAGTGGCCTCTCCTATGCTGAAATAAATGCCAAGCTACCCATACTTTCCGCCTTTCTGCTCAAAGCATCCGCAACCACATTCGCTTTGTCCGGATGATAAAGAATGGTAATATAACAGTCCTTTAGTATTTCAAGCCACCTGCGCTGCCTCAAATTGAGATTCCTTTATTTGAACAAATGCTGCAAGCTGTGATGATCGGTGTAAACCTCACAGGACACCCCATAAAGATAATGCCTCCAAATCTTAAGAGCATGAACAATAGCGGCCAACTCCAAATCGTGTACAGGATTATTCTTCTCATGGGCCTTCAGCTGACGTGAAGCATATGCAATAACTCGCCCATCCTGCATCAATACACAACCCAAACTAACGTGTGAAACATCACAATACACAGGATACATCCCTGAACCAGAAGGCAACACAAGAACCGGGCCTTAGTCAAAGCTGTCTTGAGCTTCTGAAAGCTCACCTCACAATCATCGGACCAACGGAACAGAGCATCCTTATGGGTCAATCTAGTCAAAGGTGTTGCAATAGATGAGAAGCCCTCCACAAACCGGCAATAATAACATGCTAACCCCAAGAAGCTCCTGATCTCAGTCGCCATAGTAGGATGAGGCTAACTCTGCACTGCCTTGATCTTCCTGGGGTCCACCTTGATACTCTCGGCCAATACAACATGCCCCAAGAATGCTACTGAATCTAGCCAAAACTCACACTTGGAGAACTTAGCGTATAGCTTCTGTTCCCGCAAGGTCTGAAGCACCACTCTCAAATGTTTCTCGTGCTCCTCCAAGCTGCGTGAGTGGATCAAAATGTCATCAATGAAGACAATGACAAACAAATCAATATATGGCCTGAACACCCTGTTCATCAAATCCATAAATGCCGCCGGGGCATTAGTCAAATCGAAGGACATAACTAGAAACTCTTAATGGCCGTATCTAGTCCGGAAAGTAGTCTACAGAACATCCAAATCCTGTATCTTCAACTGATGGTACCCAGATCTCAAGTCGATCTTAGAGAACACCCTAGCACCCTGCAACTGGTCAAATAAATCATCAATACGCGGCAACGAGTACTTGTTCTTAATGGTGACTTTGTTCAACTGGCGATAATCAATGCACATCCCCATAGTCCCATCTTTTTTCTTCACAAATAACACTGGTGCACCCAAGGTGATACACTTGGTCTGACGAACCCCTTTGCTAGCAACTCTTCAAGTTGTTCCTTCAACTCCTTCAACTCTTTCAGAGCCATGCGGTACTGTGGGATAGAGATGGTCTGGGTACCTGGAGCTAAATCAATACAGAAATCGATATCACAATCTTATGTCATGCCTTGAAGATCAGAAGAAAACACATCGGAGAACTCCCGGACTACGGGTACTGAATCGATCGCCGGAGTCTCTACGGTAGTATCCCTAACATAGGCTAGATAAGCCAAATAACCCTTCTCGACCATGTGTCGAGCCTTTTATAAAAGAGATGATCCGACTAGATGTGCTGATAGATGAACCCTTCCACTCCAATCTAGACAACTCTGGCATCGCCAAGGTAACAGTCTTGGCATGGCAATCAAAGATGGAGTGATATGGAGATAACCAGTCCATGCCCAGGATGACCTCAAAGTCGGTCAAATCAAGCAGTAGAAGATCCGCTCTAGTCTCATAACCGCAGAATGTAAAAATGCAGGACCGATATACCCGATCCACACGAACGGAATCACCCACTGGAGTGGACACATAAACAGGAGTACCTAAGGACTCATGAGGAATATCCAAGAAATGAGCAAACAGAGATGAAACATATGAACAGGTACACCCTAGATCAAATAATACCAAAGCACCCCCCTACCGTAGACAAAAATATTACCTGTGATCACGGTATTTGAGGCCACTGCATTTGGTCTAGCCGTGAAAGCATAGAATCTAGCTGGAGCGCCACCTAACTGGCCTCCACCTCTCGGACGGCCCCTACCCACCTGCCCTTTGCCTCTGGGCGGCCGGATAGCCGGTGCGACTACTGGTGCTGTAATCATAGGTTGAGAACCCTGCTGCACTACCATGCCTCGAAGCTTGGGGCAGAACCTCTGCACGTGGCCGAAATCCCCGCACTCGAAACAACCTCTCGGTACGAAAGACTGCTGACCTGAAGTCTGACCCTAATGGCTTGGATACCCACCGGAGGAACCCTAAATGCTAGTAGGCGGTAGGAATTCTCTGGCATGGCTGAAATAAGGTCGAACTGGTGCACCCTGAGGAGGCGGCAGTGCTGGATATGTAGACCTGCTAGGCTGACCTCTCCCAAATTGACCTCTGCCCCCAGATGGAGCACAACTGAGACCTCCAGAATAACGAAAATGCTTGTCCCGCGGCATTTCTCTCGGCCCCGCAGACGATAACCCTCAATCCTCTGAGCTATTTCCATAACTAGCTGGTAAAAAGTCACCATCTCAACCTCTTGGGCCATAGTAGCCTGAATACCGGAGTGCAAACATACAACAAACCTCTGTACTCTCTCCACCTCAGTGGGAAGTATCATAAGTGCATGGAGAGACAACTTAGAGAATCTCACCTCGTAATCGGTACTGATATCTGACCTTACTGGAGCTTCTCAAACTGAAACCACAACTCTTCCCTCTAGGAGGGTGGAATATACCTATCTAAGAAAAGGAGTGTAAACTGATCTCAAGTCAAGGGAGGAGAAACTGCTGATCTGCCAAGAAGATGAGACTGCCACCATCTACGAGCCCTTCCCTCTATCTAGAAAGTAGTAAAACCCACCCCGTGGGTCTCTAATATCCTCATGTCTCTCACTTCTGAAGACAGGAGGGTGTAGCCTAGTGCATCTGTCTAATAGCTTCTGCAGCTCACCAACTGCAGCTGGTCTGGGCACAGGTACGGCTACTGCCGCTGCTGGGCTCCGTCCATGGGTAGTGTGCCCGAGGCCTGATATATAGTAGCTGTGTGCCCAGGAGCCTGAGTAGTAGGAGTCTGTGCTCCCTCTCAAGCATGAGATGTGGCTGGGTCTGCTGGAAATAAACAAGCCTGGGTCATAATATCCATGAACTGTAACATACGGCCCATGACCTCCTGGAAGCCCGGTGCTGACATGAAATCTACCAGGGCTGGCTCTGCCGCAGGCACCTCGCCCTGCTCCTGAATAATAGGATCCTCTACTGGATCCGCTGTGGCATAGTTGGAGCAACTCTGGGACGTCCTCGGCCCCTACCTCGGGCCGGTGCCCTCCCCCGGCCTCTGCCTCGGCCTCTAGCAACAGGGAGAGCAGCTCCTCCAGGGTCTGGAATATTCGTAGTGCGCGTTCTCACCCTCTGTGAGAGAATTAGAGAAGGATAATAAGTATAACATCAACTGCATGATAGGAGATGAAGAATGAGTATTTTCTAACACCCTATAGCCTCTCGAAGATAAGTATGGACGTCTTCGCACCGATACGCAAGACTCTATTAGGCTTGCTCATAAATTGTGAGACCTACGTGAACCTAGTCTTAGGGAGCTGCTGAACGGGCTCGGAAGGCAGCTCACTGCAACGTCTCGTGGAATCAAAGATGCGCGACGGAATGATAACCAGATGCACCTGGCTCAGATCCTGCACGAGTAGTGAAAAAGTGTTGCGTGAGTACATAAATAACATGTACCCAGTAAATATCTAGTCTAACCTCGAAGAAGTAGTGACGAGGGGTCGACTTTGACACTTACTATGGGCTAACTATAGAATCATGGAAATTCCAAATAAATACGGGCTATATAAATGAACTGAAAATTCAATAACACGAAATAAATAAACAATTCTTTTACTGATAGTAAATCCCAAATAAATTTCCGTCACTTAACAATTTAACCCCTCAAGCCAATAAAGCTATCAAGTATAATTGGGCTCCAAGTGTTATTACGCACGAATTATGCCGAGGTCGTACGGCCCGATCCAAAATACATATATATATATATATATATATATATATATATATATATATATATATATATATTGTGTACTGCCGAGGTTCGAACGGCACGAACCATAGATGCATCTATTCTATTACCAAAGAGTTCGGCCCGCTCTACAAGAAGAGAAAATACTTTATAAACAACCGATTCAAAGATTATTAAGAGGCTATTATTCAAAGAAACACCAACTCTCATTAACGGTCACGTAACCTTTCCAAACTTCAAGTAAATGAAATTTGACCTTTTACAATTCCTTTATCACGTTCCAATATGTTTTAAATAATTAATTTAGCAGGTAGGTATAAACATCGCAAGTATAACATGATTTGGGTCCTAGACTACCAGGACATAAGCATATTTAGTAGCTACGTATGGACTCTCGTCACCTCGTGCGTACGTAGCCCCCACAAGTAGAAGCACATATTAAATCAATTCACCTATGAGGTTAATTCCCTCTTACAAGGTTAGAAAAGAGACTTACCTCGTCTCAAAGCTTACTTTCCTATCCACAAAGTGCTTTAAACCCCCAACTCGATGCCAAACAACTCGAAACTAGTCAAATATTATTTAAATTAATCAATACATGTTGAAAAGTCCATATCCTAACCATTAAAGTGACTTCCCAACCTTAATCAAAGAATTCCAAAAATTCACCCTTAGGCCAACGTGCCCGGATTCCGGAAATTTTCGAAGAAAGTTGTTGCCCATATCCTCATGAACTCAAATATTTGATTTTCACTAAATTCCCTAACCATTTTCATGGTTAAATCTCATTTTTATCAAAAACATAGGTTTTTATAAACTCATGATTTTCATAATTTACATGTTAAAATCTATCCATAATCTATGTATTATACTCACATTAGGTAGAAATTACTTATCAATAGCTAGGTTGAAATCTCCCTTTTTGAAGCTCCAAAATCGCCCAAGAGTGTAATAAATGAACCCAAAAATGGCTAAGTCCCGATTTTTTAAACACACTACCCAGCTACCCTCTTCTTCGGGAACGCGGAACAGGCCTCGCGTTCACAACGAAAAACGGCCAGGCCCAAAAAAGCTTAGCCTACGCAAAGGCGACTAGGGCCTCGTGAACGCGGAGGCGTACTAGCCCTGCCCTATGCGAACGCGAGGGCACCTTCGCGAACGCGAAGGGCAATTGGCACTAACCCTCCCCAGGTCCCTTCCTTCTACGCAAACGTGATGGGGCCTTCGCGAACGTGTAGGCCTGGGATCTCAAGGCTCCACGAACGTGACCTCTTTATCACGAAATCGAAGGGCAAATTGCCCCACTACCCAAATCCTTCATCGCGAACGCGTAGGTCCTTCCGCGTTCGCGAAGAAGGAAACCATAACTGGAATTTTTGGTTTTCCTAACTTAGCTCTGAGCGGTCCAAAACACCCCCGAGCCACTCGGGACCCTGTCCAAATCCACCAACAAGTCTATTAACATGATACGGACCTGCTTGAACTCTCGAAACACGAAAGAAAACAACAAAACCAAGAATCACACCCCAAAACCAAATCGAATCAAGTTGTAAACTTCAAGTTTCCAAATCGCTCCGAGCGCGCCGAATCATAATGAGACTATACGGAATGACACCAAATTTTTCGGGCAAGTCTTAAATCACCATGCGGAACTATCCCCGGTCTCAGAATCCCAATTTGACCTCGATAACAACTAAACCTACTCCAAACCAAATTTAAAGAACATTAAAACCTTTAAAGAGCAATCTTTCACTATTAGGCGCTGAAACCCTCCCGGTTCACCCAAAACCCTATCCGAACATATGCCCAAGTCTGAAATTACAAGATTTTTTTCTCATTTTATCACATTTTGAGCCCCTTTTCACATGTAGCTATTGGGTAAGTGATTTTCACTGAATTTTGATGTTATAACTTGATTCATTATGGAATCATCAAAATTTTGAAATTTGAAGTAAACCTTGGGGATTTTTAACTACATTTTGAAAAATAAAAATTTAAGATTTGAGAGTATATTTGAACTCAGTTTTAAAAACCAATCACATATTTAGACTCGTGGGGTTATGGGTAGTCGGAATCTACCAATTGACTCGAATTTTGACCCGGGGGGGG
>MCJB01022175.1:0-37440 GCA_002018475.1 Nicotiana obtusifolia | reverse complement strand
GGGGGGGGGGGGGGGACCGGGGTTGACTTTTATTGACTTTTTGAGAATTGGGTAAATATTTCAACTTCATTAATTAAAATTGATTCCTTTTGGCTTATTTGATGTAATCGAGTCATTTTGTCTAGATTTGAGCCGGACGGAGGTGACTTTAAAAGGAAAAGCATGTTTGGAGTATTGAATTAGCTTGTTTGTAGTAAGTATCTTGACTAACCTTGTGTGGGGGATTACCCCTTAGGATTTGTCCTTGGTTGTCTATTTGTGTTATGTGAAAAATAACTTGGACATGAGGTGACGAGCGTGTACAGGGACGTATGTATAGTTTATGATCGGATTTGATTAGACTATTAATATACCTTGAATTGGTGTTGTTTTCAATATGAAACATGATTAAGCACTTTGTGATTACATAATCATGATCGCTATATTTGGCTTAGAATATTCATGCTTTATTGTTGAATACTCCCCGCCACTTTTATGTTATTGTCTTGTCCTTGTGTACATCGTTGTTAAGCTGTGAGTGTATATCTTCATGAAACTTTTGGTATTGTTATTTTGTGATATTGTGGTATATGTGGACATCATGAGCAAGTTAATTTGTGTTGTGTGGAGTATAAGGGTTGCGAGATGCGTATCCGGTGGCATAAGGGATGAATTTCATTATGATGCGCATACGGTGAGATAAGGGTGGCTTATATGCGTGCGGTGATATAAGGGAGGCATTTCATTGAGACGTGCATGCGGAGACATAAGGTTGGCATTGTTGATGATGTTATGTGATATTTAGGGGTATTCCCTTGATGTTTTTTATGTGTTGGAACAGGTTGACATTTTGGTCACCTATTTGTTTCTTAAATTGTTCTGTCTTGTTTTTCATATGAGTTGTTACCTGATTTTGATATGCTATCACATGCCCCACTCTTATTTGATATTTTCTTGGCAAATATGTGTTATTCTACATTGAGTAGTTATTATACGCTCTACGAGGTTGTTGGTATTTGCCTCCGTTATATATTCTGTTGGCAGTTTTCTTTTGATGTCTTGCACAAGTTATTTGACTAATGAGTATCATGAATCAAACCTCATCACTACTTCACCGTGGTTAGTCTTGATGCTTAATAAGTATCGGCTATGGTGTACTCATACTACGCTTCTGCATATTCTTTGTTGTGCAGATCCAGGTACTTCTGATTGAGCTGATCGCTAGAGAGGCATGCTAGAGCAGATTGCAGACTCCACGTTGTCCCTGCTATTCACTTCGCAGGCCCCAGATTTACCCTCTTACTTTATTTTCTAGTCCAAAAGGTATTGTACTTTTCGAGACTTGTTATGTATTCCAAAAAGTATTATACTTTTCGAGACTTGTTATGCATTCCATGTAGAGCTTATGACTCAGTACTACCGAATTTTGGGAAGTTGATTACTGTGTCCACGTTTGGCAGTATTTCATAGCTTTTGTTAAATTTTCAGTTGTTATATTTTGATTTATATCGTTATATGATGGGCTTACCTAGTCTTAGAGACAAGGTTCCATCACGACCCCTATGGTGGGATTTAGGTTGTGACAACTTGGTATCAGATCTCTAGGTTCATAGGTTCTATGAGTCTTGAGCAAGTTTAGTAGAGTCTTGCGGATTAGTATGGACACATTTGCACTTATCTTCGAGAGGCTACGGAACTATTAGAAAAGTTTCACTCCTTATCATGCGGATTTAATGATTTCAGAGTTTGAGCCTCTGTCTTTCTATTCTCTCACATATGGTGAGAACACAAGCTTTAGTTACTAATGATGCTGCCCTCAGTCTAGTGTTGCTGGAGGCCATGGCAGAGGTAGAGGTGGAGCACGCGCTGCAACAAGGCGCCGAGCTAAGGCTGCGACTAAGAACAAGAAGTAAATAAATATCAATCATCCGTTGAAACCATATTCAATATCAAAGTCTCAATAACATCATACCCATCTAGGGTTCACAACCTTAACATTTAGAATTAGCTACTCATGCTGAAAATTGAATGAGAAAGAATAGTAATTGTCATCATCTTACAAAATAGAAGGTAATTGATCCAAAAAGCTTCCAAGAATTCAATCTAGTCTAAGCCGTGTACTTTGTACTTTCAATTCTGACAAGATATCCCTCACAAAACCCTATTAAACCTATTTATAGAGGCCCAAAAACCGAGGTGAAAGTTCGGACTAATTTGCCCCTGCTGTTAATAATGCGAACCGCATTTCTGTCGCAAAACAGAAATGTGGTCCGCAAATCTTCTTCCTCCATCGCATTTCTAACCCAAGGATTTTGCTTTCATCGTATGCTATAATTGCGGTTCGCATATCGATTATGCGCTCGCGAGAGGCGATTGTATTCTTCACCCTGATTTTCACCCAAATACTCTGCTTGCGTTTGCGATTCCAAAGTGCAAGTTTGCGGTTCGCATTCCAGTTTTGCGATCGCATATGCGACCGCATTCTCAACATGAATAAGTGCCCAGAGTTCTGTCCTCGTTTGCGATTTGATTGTGAAATATGCAGTTCGCATATGCTGTTTGCGACCGCATATTCACATCTGCGATGCTGTTGGATTCTTTTCTTGTCTTCAGCTGGCTTTTTGAGCTCTTTTCCGTGCTTTTGGGTCTTTACACTTGATGTACTGCAAATACACTAAAATTACATAAGTATCGATGGAATTTGCACGTAAAACAAGTTAAAATCTAAGCAAGTAGTATCAAAATGTGTCGAAATTACCCGGCATATCAACACCCCCAACTTAAACTCTTGCTTGTCCTCAAGTAACTAAAACGATACTATCCTATTCTAGACTCTACTTACCAAACATGAAACAATACTGACTATGGACGATGTCCGTTGTTAGTATCTCAAGTATATCTCTTTGAATACTTTACCCTCCCTGAGTAATCAGTATATTCAAGGACAACCAATCAGCTTGTGAACTTTGAGCCTCAACAAAGTAACTAAAGGCTACCTTCAGCTGAATGAACTTATGCTTTACTCAAAACTCAACTTTCTATCAACCTCGCAGTTTATGTGCCCTCACTGAAAAGAAAGTCCCACTCTCACAATATTTATCATAACAATACAAAGGGACTAAAGTGCAAATACACTCACTCTCAGAACAAAATTTCAAGTGTCACCACATGCCATACCATAGGCTTGCCCTTATTTTAATTCGTCACCTACTTCTAAGAACACTCGGTTGGAGATCACATAAGGACTTTGCAAGCTTGTAATGTAGGTTTAAGGAAGGGTAGGATAAATATTTAGCTATGAGTGACTACATCCTCCTTGAACACTAATTATATTTTTCTTTCTTTTAACACTTTGCTTCTTTTCAACCCCATAGTCTCATCTTCCATTTAGTTCCCAAAGTGGACCCGCCTTAAATACCTCTCTAATCTCTTCAGAGCTCCATTATTGTAAATACATATATAACTATTTTCTTTTTTTTTTCTTTGGAGCTTTCATAAATTTACATTAGCGCTTTGAGGTATAAGCTCTCACCCTCACTGCATAACCTTATCCATTTTCATTTTGACCCACACCCCCAACTTAGGTTTTTAGCCTCATTCTCAATGTTCAAGGAGGAACGGGTTCAAAAGAGATTATTGATTTACGAACGGGAAAGGTTTGTAATGAGGAGGCCAAGGAAAAGGCTAAAAGGCTTAAATAGGGTACTAGTGATATTATTTATGCACAGGTAGGCTAAAAAGGCTAAAGAGGTTTCATAAATAAACAAAGAATGCCTAAGATCCTCTCTCCAACTCAGTGTAATTATAATAAGCGTCGAAAAACCAACCGGGCAAGTTCTAGATGGCAGAAGCAAACACAAGACTATTTAACCAAAGAGCTCACACACATGGCACACAAACTGTTCGGTTAACATAGCTTACAGCTTTAGAGTTAACATTTGGCCACTCGAGACTTTCCTCATGTATCAATACATGACTCTAGGTGGACCTAGAGTTACAGAGTGAGCCTCAAGTTCACACAGTTGATCTGTTAAAAAAAAGAAGGTATAATCTACACACAGATGCACATACTTGATACTAAACAATTTCACCATCCTGGTCAATATGTCTCAGTGTAATAAACCCGGTTCTACTATTACACCCTTGAAAAAGAACTCGGTAAAGAAAAAACAAGGGGATTTTATTGGCAAACTTAACTATTACTAATTAACTACAACAACATATATACAGAAATCATTAAACATTAATACATATTTTACAGTTAACTAATGTCGCAAAACATACAAGAAAATAGATCAAATATACAAATAAGGCTACCACCCCCAACCGAAATCATGCATTGTCCCCAATGCATAAGAAAAGAAGTTAGAATGCAAGGGGCTCCCTGGGGCGCATTCGCGCTAAGAGATTCAGTAGCCTATGAATCCTTTGAAGCTACAAGAGGGCTGTGGGACTGAACGGGAGCTGGTGGTGGGGTTGATGAGCTGCTAGCTTGGCCCACCAGTGGCTGAGTGGCCGATGTGTCTACAAGGGCGGCCATATCTGCTAGTGAGTGCTGTATCGCCCGCTCCATGTCTGCGTGCTCATCTTCCTCCACTGTTGGTGCAGCAATCTCTTTGCTCTTCTCCTTAGGGTCATCACCCTCGTCAGACCATGAACTAGTATCTTCTGTTTCTGCCCCTTCTAACTCTGATGACTGGCCCAATGTCTCGTTATTAGTAACATCAACCGGTACCGGAGGAGCTGGAGGATGAGACACTCTGGTAGATGAAGGTGCAATGTCTGCCATTAGAGCAGTGAAGTCCAAGCCCAAGTCTGGTCCAGTAATGTCTGCACCCTGGTCACCCTCTTTGGGGAGGAGAGATGCTATGTCGAACTCCAAATTTTGCATTTTCTGGAGTTTGGTCTTCATGGATTTTACTTCCTCCCTCAGCTGGGGTAAACCACTAACCTCACCTATTTCTATCTGTTCAACCCTAGACTCAAGTTTGTGCAAACGATCCCCGAAAAATGTTTGTTGTTGTTGGAGAGCGTTCACTGACGTTTGAAATGGAGTCAGGGCTTGTTTGATCAGGTATGGTAGGGTTTTAAAGAGTTGGTCTACTTTGGCATTGGCGTGTTGTGCAATAAGACCAAGTCTTGAAAGGGCTGGCGTTGTTGAAGAGGGTGGACCCGTGGTGGATGGGGGTGCAGGCTCTGCAGCAGCAGTGGAGGCTTCTGGTTCTTGGGGAGATATGAGAGTTTGGGAGTCAATGTCCAGAATTGAGGTCACTGTTGGGGCAGCAGAATCACTAATACGAGTGATATTTATATCCCTCGTTGACTTTCAGAGTTTGTTAGCTTGTGGCAAGAAAGGCATATTAACATCTTGGCAAAGGGTTGTGATCAAACTCGGAAAAGGAAGTGATGTGGCACGCTGCGTTGCCCGGATGCCAATCTCCTGGAATATGAGACTCCCCACATCATAATGCATGCAATGAGCAGTGCTTTCTCAATGCTTATATCTGTTAACCCACAACCATTAAATTACTCCCACATCCTAAAACCTGCGACACTAAACTTTGCGACACCTACGAACCCTAGCTCGAGTTCAATCGCACCAATTCCGTTCAAGAAAGCAACTTTCTTACATGGACAACCTATTGTCAAATTCACAGAAGCAGAAGTGAATCGCATGAACATAATTGAAGGGCTGCAGTATGCTGTTCTGGGCAAGTTCTCATATGGCTGGCCAGACATCCAAGAACTACGAAGAATCATTCCAATATAGTGCAGAATCAAAGGTGAATGTAACATAGGTTTCTTTCGAGATAAGCATGTTCTAATTAGATTAACACTGTTGGAAGATTTTATCAAGGTTACATCGAAAAGCACTTACTATTTCAAAGCTAAGGATGGCTATGAATACCAAATGAGTCAGTTAATTTATGATGCTAAATTTAAGCTTGGAGAAGAAACGCCAATGGCAATGGCATGCATATCTTTTCCACAGCTACTGCCTACTTACTTTGTAGAAGAATGTTTGTTCTCTCTTGCATCTGCAGTTGGTAAGTCGCTGCACCTTGACATGGCAACTATTAACAAAACAAGGCCTAGCTATGCTAAAGTAAAGGTTTTGGTTGATCTTTTAGCTGAATCGCCAAAGAAAGTCAGAATGGACATTGAAAATGAGGCTACAGGAGAAGTCAGAACAAAGTGGGTCAAAATCCAGTATGATTACATTCCTATGTATTGCAAGCAGTACAGACTACAAGGACATGACATAGCTGAGTGCTGGAAATTGCACCCAGAGCTGCTACATACAGACTCAGTTGAACAACAGGAAGCTAGAAGCAATGGAGTTGAAAGTAGGAAGCAGCAGGGAAAGGAGACTACACCTCTGATGATCCTTTCAAGTGGCAAAGTTGTTGGCAATGCAGGCTCTCAGTGGAAGGAGGTCAAGGATAATAGAGTGGAAAACCAAGCTAAGCCCAAAGATAAGCAAGCCAAAGCTGGACTGGAATTGATACCAGCTGGCATGGCCACTCAGCAACTCGAGTTGATTGCAGAAGCTTTTGGCGAAAAGAACTCCTTTACTCTCACAAGTGCAGCAGCATCCCTGCAACTAGTAGAAGAACCTTCCTGCTCTGCAGTAGCTGCCCTTATTCCAAGCACACCAGCAGCCAAAATCTTAAAAGGAAGTGCCAATAAGCAAATCGCAGGAGCAGAGAATTTGATGCACCCCACAGACCAAATGCTAAGACCCAAATCTGCTGAAAGGAACAACATTGGAAAAGTTGTAGAGAAAGAAACTCAATCACAAGCAGAGAAAAGGAAAGAAGCCATAAAGGAATCCACTTCCCAGTGGGTGCAGAAAAACATCAATACAAATGTGGTTACAACCAACACCTCTCATCAAGATATCCCATCACAAGATACTCTAGTAGAGAGGGTAATGACCAAGACAACAAAGAAGAAAACAGCAAACGCAAAGTCAGGAAAGATACTTGAAAGGCCACAAGGAAGTCCAGGAAGATTATGGGCTGATCAAATTGAAAAGGACTCAGAGGAAGGTGAAATTCCATAAGAAATGCAAAGTGAGGAAGAAGCAGCTGATGAGGAAATAGAGGAGGATGATCAAAGTGAACATGGTCATGCCAATGTCACTGCCACAGCAACAAAAAACAACAGCAGAAATGAAAACAATCAACTGATGTTGACAAATACTAGCCAAGGACAAACCAGCACTGCAGCTCATGAAGCAAAAACCAAAGAGACAGCAGAGGCACACCTAGAAGAGAAAACAGACACAGCCCAGAAAAAGAAGCAAGCTCATGGAAAAGTTGAAAAATTGGCTGCACTAGACGTAACTTCTCCAAACTCCAAGGAGGAAAAACAAACAACAATAACCAAAGTAAAGAATCTCAGCATCACAGCAGCAGCAAGAGATGAAACAGATCACCATGGGCATCTAGGCAAAGATCTAGATGAGGAGTCCACTACTGAGAATTTCCTAAACGTTGCTAAACAAGGAGACCTCTCTCCAACACAAATAGCTAAGGTGAAATCAGTAACTAAAGGCTGGAAGAAGCAAAGCAAAGAGCACAACAATTCCTCTGCAACAGGGGTCCAAAAAAGAAGAGCTCCAACACACCCCCAACAATCTATAATGGATGCAATCATATGGAATATAAGGTCTGTGAATACAATGCAAGCTTTTGAAAGGCTCATCACACTCCATAAAAAACATCATTTTGAATTCATTGGCATTCTAGAACCAATGCAACAAGCAAGAAAAATGGAAAGATACAGAAGGAAGATTGGCTTATCTCAAGCTATGGTTAATGTTTCCAATAAAATCTGGCATTCATAGAAGACACATATGAAGTCAGTATTATATATAGTACAACAGCTAACTCTGAGGCTACTTCATACAGAAACTCATGGGGAACTCATCTTTACACTAGTATATGCTAAGTGTAACCAAATTGAGAAAATAGAACTGTGGGATTCATTATATGCTGTGGCATAGGGCATGACAGTTCCATGGATGGTAGGGGTGATTTCAATGTAATATAGGATGAAGAAGAGAAATTTGGAGGCCTTCCAGTGCCAATCAATGAAGTAGATGCCTTCAGACACTGCATCAATACTTGCACCTTAATTGATCTTGGCTTCAAAGGCAGCATCTTCACATAGTGGAATGGTAGAGCAAAGGAATATTGCATTTTCAAAAGATTAGATAGATGCCTTGCCAACACAGAATTCTAGCAAACTTTTCCAATGCTAGAGGTTACTCACCTGTCTAAGATAGGCTCAGATCACAGTCCTCTCCTATTAAAGTGTGACATTGAAGTAATCCCAATCAAGAAGCCATTCAAATTTCTCAACTTCTGGACCAAGCATGAATCATTCAAATCGGTAGTGAGAGAGAACTGGCAAGCACACTTTTATGGTGATCCCTTCATCCTCTTCAATCATAAGCTCAAAAAAGCTCTGTCACTGTGGAGCAAAGCAACTTTTGGAGACATATTCCAAAACATTGCAAGCATGGAGTAAGTGGTTCTTGTTCATAAAAAGTAATTTGAGGAAAGACCTACACAGCAGAACAGAGAAAGACTACAAAAGGTCCAAGCACTACTAATCAGGCACCTAGCAATGGAGGAAGAGTTTTGGAAACAAAAAGCAGGCATGGCATGGTTCAAGGATAGAGACAGAAACACCAAATTCTTCCATGCTCAAGTAAATGGTAGAAGAAAAAGGCTCCAACTAAGGAGAATCCAAAACAACACAGGCAATTGGATTGAGGAAGAGGAATAAATTGCAACTGAAGCTGTCAATTTCTATACAGGACAGTTCATAGAGACTGTAACACCAAATGACTTCAGCATACTTGATAACATCCCTCAATTGATAAGCATGGAGCAAAATGTAGAACTGATCAGGCAGCCACAAGAGAAGAAACCAAGCAAGTTGTTTTCAGTTTAAATGGTGACAGTGCAGGGGGGCAGATGGCTTCACATGTGCCTTCTACCAAGCATGCTGGGACATAATAGGGGAAGACATACACAATATGGCTATAGCATTCTTCTCAGGGAAACAGCTACCAAAATTTGTTACACACACAAACCTGGTACTGCTACCCAAAAAGAAGGAAGTGGCATCATTTTCAGACATGAGGCCCATCAGCTTAAGTAATTTTATCAACAAAATCTTTTCAAGAATCATTCATGAAAGGATGGTGGAGCTGCTACCTAATCTGATCTCCCAAGAACAAGCTAGCTTTGTTAAAGGCAAGACCATTGTTGAAAATGTTCTCCTAACTCAAGAAATCACCACTGACATCAGACTCATAACAAAAGCTGGGCCAAATGTTGTGATCAAGCTTGACATGAGAAAAGCCTTTAACAGACTATCCTGGGTTTTCTTGACAAACACTTTGAGAAAAATGGGGTTCTGTGAGACCTTTATTGGCATGGTCTTTGACATCATTGGAAACAACTGGTACTCAGTTCTCATAAATGGCCAGCCACGTGGATTCTTCAAATCATCAAGAGGAGTCAAGCAAGGAGATCCACTATCACCTACTCTATTTATTCTTGCTGCTGAAGCCCACTCAAGAGGTCTAAATGCCCTGCACTTAAACCTATACTTCTGTGGTTATGGACTGCCCAAGTGGACCCCAAAGATAAACCATCTAGCATATGCAGATGACACAATCTTCCTCTCTTCCTCTGATGCCACCTCCCTACAACTAATAATGGAAACTTTAACT
Organism: Nicotiana obtusifolia; assembly: GCA_002018475.1. Lineage (NCBI taxonomy): Eukaryota > Viridiplantae > Streptophyta > Magnoliopsida > Solanales > Solanaceae > Nicotiana > Nicotiana obtusifolia. The sequence goes on along the minus strand of MCJB01022175.1, from coordinate 27,707 downwards.
GCATATGAGACAACATCAGGACAGAGGATCAACAAAAGCAAATCTGCTGTGTATATGCACCATTCAGCCAACCTTGAGGTGGTTACAAAGGTGGAAAGCATCACAGGTATAAGAAGGCAAGAATTCCCCTTCACATACCTAGGTTGTCCCATTTTTAATCCAGAAGAAAGATGACACACTATCAAGAACTCATCAACAAGGTTTTAAACAAATTGCAATCCTGGAAAGGAAAGCTACTCTCAGTAGGAGGCAGGGCAGTATTGATCTCACATGTCCTTTAGAGCATGCCTATACACCTTCTCTCTACTGTCAACCCTCCCAATAATGACATCAATAAGCTACACAAACTCTTTGCACAATTCTTCTGGAGTAACACTGTAGGAGGTAACAATAGGCACTGGGCTTCATGGAACACCCTATGTATGCCCTGTGATGAAGGTGGAGCAGGCTTCAAATCCCTGCATGATGTGTCTAAAACCTTGTTCTGCAAGCTGTGGTGGAACTTTAGAACTAAGCCAAGCCTCTGGAGTGCATTCATTAGCCAAAAATACTGCAAAAAGTTAAATGAAGTCATAGTTCCATGGAAAAAGGGATCACACATATGGAGGAAAATGCTAGAATGCAGGGACATCATTGAGCACCAAATCATTTGGCACCAAAAAATGGGTTCTTAACTTTTTTGGTTTGATAACTGGACAGGACTGGGAGCATTATACTTCACTGTGCCAAATGATTTTGCAATTGATGAAACCATACATAATGTGTATGATGTTCTGCAGGATGATGGACACTGGAATCTGGGCAAACTATTAGAGATCCTGCCCCAAGAACTTGCACAGCACATAGTAGAAACTGTTAAGCCACCAAATAAGGAGAACAACATAGATGTATCATATTGGATGCTAGAACCTCAAGGCCATTTCAGTGTCAAAACTGCTTGGGAGTACCTTAGAAAGAGGGATAAACCTAAAAGAGATTTCAAAATGATTTGGGTGCAAGGACTACCATTTAAGATTGCATTCTTCAGGAGGAAAGTGTGGAAGGCTAAACTGCCTTTAGATGATTTCATGAAGAGACTGGGATATCAAATGCCAGCAAAATGCTGGTGCTGCACAGAACCAAAGGAAGAAACCATGGTGCACCTCTTCTACACATCCAACACTGCAACCAAAGTGTGGCAATATTTCCTCTCAAAAGCAGGAATAACATGGGAGGGCTTATCTTTTCATCAAGCAATAATCAAATGCTGGACAGCACAAACAGTTCCCGGGCTTAAACTAGTGCTGCAAGCTGTCCCATCCTGCATTGTGTGGGAACTTTGGAAAAGAAGAAACAATCGTAAATATGGAGAAACAGTCACTGCCAGCATAGTCATTTATCAGATTTCCACAACATTACAGGCACTGGTCCAAACTAGAAAGCCAGGAATCAAGGTCCCTCACAAATGGCAAGACCTTCTGCACATGATGAAAAACTACACTCCAAGATTGAAATACAATAAAGTAATCTGGGAATTCCAAATGGCAGGATGGATTAAGGTCAATACTGATGGAGCATCCAAAGGATATCCAGGAAAGAGTTCCAATAGGCTTCTGTGTGAGAAATGAAGCAGGGGAGATCATATATGCACTTGGAAAAGAAATACTAGAAGGAACAAACACAACAGCAGAAGCAACAGCCATTGTGGAGGCATTAAGATTCTGCAGATCACACAATTACTCTCACATATGGCTGCAAACAGACTCAATGCTACTAAACAACACAATCAATGGAATATGGAAATCACCTTGGTGCATAGCAGAACATGTGGAGGAGGTGCTACAAATGAAATAAGCTTTCACACTCAATGTGACACACATATACAGGGAAGGAAATAAGCTAGCTGATCACTTAGCAAACTATGCACTTGAAGTTGGGAGAATTGAATGTCATGACTTCTGGCAGCTAGATTTACAAGGTCGAATGATACTAAATGAAGATAAACTCCAATGTCCATACTTAAGAGCAAAGGTAGCAAAGTAGCAAAGAAGAAAAAAAGACAGTGGTCCCTCACTGAGCTACAGACACACAATCTGCCAACCTCACAGCAAAGGAACAATAACTTGAGCCTAAGATCAAAATAATGTTTTACTAACATGCTTTTTAACTTTGCAGGCACACTGCAGGAACAAAGCAATGGCATCAGCAAAAAGCATAAGGGAGACCAGAGGAGACTGGGACAGTCGATCTACACTAATATGCTGCTTTCTTTTGCAGCAAACACTAAACAACATTTCTTGCTGCTTGCAGTTCAGAAGAACCCCCACACCAGCCTCAGATACATGGTTTATAATGGAACAACATCACACAAGGGGCATGTCACACAAGCAGCCACCCTCTAAGCTTCAATCAAATAACCTTTCAGGAAGACAGAAGCTACTCAACTTGTTATCTACTAGTACCTCAAACTCTCAACTCTGGCTTTACATTACCATAGCAAGAACACAACAGCAGAAGAGACTCCTTCAAAGACACAGCAATCATCCAAGACAGCATCCACAGCTCATCTTTTTACTCACTAAGATACACTCTTGTGGCCAGCCTATTGTTAAAGAAGCAAAGTGCGTCCCATTTCTACCCTGGCTTTTAGGCTGGACTCCCATAATACAATTTTGGGTAGCAACACAACAACGGCAGAATCAAAGATACAATAGTTACACAAGGCAGCATCAACAACACAGGCCTATATTCACCATGATACACTCCTGGAATCAGTCTACCACTGCAGAAGCCATGTGCAGCATCTCTATTGCTGCTATGGCATTTTGTCTGAACACCAATCAATTTTTACGACCTCATCATCATTTCAAGCCAACAAGTCACCTCAAATTAAAAGAACACAGAGGATCATCTCAACAAGATCACTGCCAGCAAAAAAAAAAAATCTGCAACAAATAACTCACTACTCAAATGCAGCAGACAAGACAAACTCAAAGAACACACCAACATCAGCAGCAGCAAGACACCACTGAACTCAACAACTGCCACATCACTGCAGATAACTCGATATGGTCCAGGTTATTGCTGCAATTGCAAGGTGTGGTATTAGCACTAATGGTGCTCAATCTCTTACAATTACAGCAATCACCATGGATCCTCCCTGTTATAATACACCACTGGAACTCAAACAACTCACAAATACATAGGAACAACAATGTGAACAGTCTGAGCCAACAGCAATTACATGCCACAGATGCACAACCAATAGTCAATCCACTGAAGCAACATCCTGAATCTAACATAGAGGATCACAGAACCATAAAGCAACAAAATAGCAGCAACACAAGCACCATCTACTTTACTGAACTCATCATCCCACTCATCACTGTAAACTGCTTGAAATGGTCCAGATCATTGCTGCAGTTGCAAGGTGTGGTATTAGCACCTTTGGTGCTTAATCTCTTGCAACTACAGCAATCATCATGGACATCTCTAGCCACATTGCAACACTGGATACTAGACCTCACTTAGTAGCTGAAGGACTTAGAAGCAACAACAAACCACCATCAGAAGCAGCAGTCACACAGGCCAATAGAAAAGCAGTCACAAACCTAAAGGCTGAAACAAGAGAAGACAACAGCTCCCAAAGGAACACCAAGCCAAGTAGACTACCTAAAAGAAGACACAGGAAACACACATACATTCTACAGCAGCAGCCTTAGCACACAGTCAACAGAAGTGCTCAGCACTTTGCTCATCCACCAGCAAAAATAACACTATTCTCCAACTCAAATAGCCATCTTCAACTTGGCTTTTCTTTTCAAGGACAAAGAAAAATTGAAGATAGCTCGCACTCTTTTGCTACTCTTTTGAGAATTCTAGAAATCACTTTTAGATACCAGATGTACATACAAGGGCTCACATCCCTAAATCACATAATAGAAGCAAGGACACATGTACTTTTTTGTATTGCTGACCTAGATCAATCATACTCTGTTTTTGTAAATGCGATTGTCTATCACTATAAAATAGACAATCACCACATCACCATAGGTCTAACACCTTGCCATATTTTAGGTATACTTACTTATCACTTTAGGATAACTAAGTGTACATTTACTCTTTTAATGGAGGTAAAATTTATGTCCCCCTCCACTTTTGTACTTTGCTTCTATTAATAAAATTTATATTTAGCCAGAAAAAAATCACCCAATTTGGCCTTAAAATGAGGGAGATATGATTTTTTGAAGTTTTAAAGGAAGTCTAAAAATTTTAGGGACATAACTGGTATTTTGTAATTATTGCACCAGAAAATCAACAATCGCAAAATCTTTGATTTAGCGCCCAAAACTCATTCGGAACCTCTCGGATACAAATCATATATGTATTTCAATCATAAATCATGCTACGAACCTGCTCACACACTCAAAACACCGAAAATATGTTGTCTTGACCCGATATTGATCGTGGTCAAACTCCAAATCCTTAACTTAACTAGTCTCTCAACCAATAATCCAAAATACACCCGAGTCCCCCGAGACCCCATCAAATCATACCAACAAGTACAAATATATTATCCAAAGGCTCAAAACAACCTTAGAAACATCACAACAACATATCAAGGCTCAAACTAAAAAGAATTTCTCTTAAGTAGTTAAATATTCATTCTTTCAAAAGGGTGTCCGAATCACACTAACACACTTTGAATTACTTAGAACTTTTCACACACGTTCAATTCAACTATATAGACCTATCCAAAGTTTTGGAACACCAGTTGGAGTCCAATAACATCTAAGTTAACTCTTGGTCAAAATTATGGACTCTTAAGTTCTTCAAATTGTCAACTTTTGAAAAATAGTGTCGAATTCTTATAGGAACCTTCAAACCAAATCTGAACATATGCACAACCAAAATTATCATACAAACCTATCGGTGCCATCAAAACTCGATTATGAGTCCGTTTACCCTTAAGTCAAACCTTGGTCAACTCTTCCAACTTAAAGCTGTCAAATCGAGAGTCATTCTATCAAATCAATCTCGACACTCGAAACTAAAACTAACCATACACACAATTCATAATACAGTTACTACATGTCTCAAATCACCGAATAGAATGTTAAAGCACAAAACAACCGGTCGGGTCGTTACACTGTTTCTTCATGGTTATGGTCATGCACACGTGTTGCTGTTGAAATCTTTGTGGTTATTGATTGTGAGTATGATGGATTCGATAGGAATTCCATGTGGATATGTATGTTTGAATTGGGCTACGTGTCGCAGCAGGATTATGTTAGGATGTGATTCATTGTGGTTATTTCGTGTGTTTTGTTTCTCCCTTGTGGGATACATTCATAGCATGGTGTCGTTGGGGTTCTACCTGTTGGAATTATTAGGTAGTTCTCTTATTTGGTTCTCCTTCCATATTTTGTTATATTCGAGTTGTTGCTTGTTGGGTGCGGATTGCATCATATGTGACTCTAAGTGACATTATGTGTGGAATGTTGGACAAGCAGCTTGTAATAGGTGAGATAAGATTATTGGACCTGGAATTAGAGAAATCAGATTTGGAGAAGGTATGTTTGAAAGAATAAAGTTATTAGTTAGCTCATAATTTGGCAACGATCCTTGTCGGGTGAGAAAGCTCCACGATTTGTTGATTTGGTGGGTGGTCAAGAGTTTTTACATGTGTATTTTATCATTTGCAGGGTTCTGGAGGTTTGGAATAAGGTTCTATTTTATATGAGATATATTACCGGCACCGTGTTTGGTAATGCACAACTATTATGATCGAAAGTTACTACTATGAGTACATGAGTTATGTGGCACGTCGTGTGAGTACGTCCTAGGAATATAGTTATGGTTTGATGTAGCTTGTTGAGACATGTACATGGTGTATAAACGAGAATCATATCTTATAAGGAATTTCGGATGTTGGAGTTTGGGTTCTAAGTTTATGGGCTAAAGTTGAAGAAAGAACTTCAGCCGGGATCGGCTATGGACTTATATGGATTGTGGTAACGTGGGATCACCCATGGGTATGCGTATGATAAGTTTATGTTGTGATTGGATGATGTTGGAATGATTCTTGGCACATTTGAGTATGAACATATATTTAAGTAGGGGAGAATGCAATGATCTTACCGATTGCTTTTTGAGCTTTAGCATTTCGCTCAGTGGTTTGAAACTTTGAGTAGGTTAATACTATTTATTATAACTTGCATGTATGGTCGGTTTTGATTTTAGAGCGGTTCAGGATTGATTTGGAAGAATGGCTCTCGATTTGAAAATTTTAAGTTGGAAGAGTTGACCAAGGTTTTGACGTTTGGGTAAGTGGACTCGGAATCGGGTTTTGATGGTTCCGATAATTTTGTATGATGATTTTTGACTTTTATGTAAATACAGATTTAGTTTTGGAGGTTCATAGAAGAATTCGACACTATTTGTCGAAAGTTGGCAATTTGAAGAACTTACGAGTTCATAAGTTTGACAAAGAGTTTACTTTGATGTTATTTGACTCCAATTGGTGTTCAGAGACTTTGGATAGGTATATATAGTTGAATTGAACTTGTGTGTAAAGTTTACAAGTAATCTGAAGTGTGCAAGTGTGATTTAGACACTCTTTTGAAAGAATGAATGTTTAACAATTTAAGAGAAATTCTATTCGGTTTGAACCTCGATCCTTTGTTATAATGTTCTCATGGGTGTTTTGTGTCTCTAGATAAGTTTGGATAATGTGTTTGTACTTTTTGGTATGATTGGATGGGGTTCCTGAGGGGCTCTGGTGTGTTTTGGATCATTGGTTGGGAGACTTGTTAAGTTAAGGATTACCACGGTCAATATCGGGTCAAGATGAAATCTTTTCGGTGTTTTGAGAGCTTCGTAGTTTGTTTTGTGATCGAATTTGATATATGGTTTGTATCCCTGATATTTTCAAACTTCCTTAAGACTTCAAAACATCATATTTTCCTTATTTTAAGGCCAAATTGGGTGATCAAAAGGCTATCTTGGGTGTAATCTTGCAAGATTATGTTAGGATTATCAAAAGAGAGTCTTGGGATCATCTCGCATCGGATTTGGCCTCAGACAACTGCTGTATTTTTTACTTGTTTTGGGATTTAGTCACTTTTTCTCACAAAGTTTCGGAGCTAGGGAAGAGGTGATTGTTGAGGGATTTTTCATCTACTTCATTGGGGTAAGTGAACCTAACTCGAATTTATGACTATAACATGAATCTATCATTGATTTCGGGTGTAAATGAAGGAATCTTAAAGGAGAAAACTGGGTTTTGTCCTGAAAGATAAGAAGTGCATTTTGGGGTTTTGGCAAAACTTTTCGAAAGTGAAAAATGAAGATTTGAATCCTTATTTGGAGTTGATATTGGATGAAACTTGTATATTTGGACTCATATTGGAATGTGTGTTCGAAATTTGTGAGTTTTGTCGGGTTTCGGAATGCGGGCTCACCTTAACTTTTTTTTTGACTTTGTGTTTTTGTATAAAGATCAAAGTTTTATGTTTGGGGTTATTTCATATGGCTTTGTTTGATGTTATTGAGTTATTTTGTAAGATTCAAGTTGTTTGGAGGTCGATTCGTGCATGAAAGCATTTTTGGAGTATTAATTTGGCTTGTTTGAGGTAAGTGTTGTCATGACCCAAATTCCATCATAAGGGCCGTGATGGCACCTAGTATCTAAGATTAGGTATATCAATCAGAAAATATAACAACCTCAAATTTAACAAAAGTTGCGAAATACGTAAATACTGCCAAACGTGGATACAATAATAAACTTCCCAAAACTCGGTAGTACTGAGTTATAAGCTCTATATGGAATACATAACAAGTGTTGAAGAGTATAATAATATTTGGAATAAACAAACAGTAGAAAATAAAGTAAAGAGGGTGACGTTGAGGCATGCGAACGGAATATCAGGGATACTTTGAAGTCTCCAGCAAGCTCTAGCCCACCTCCTTAGCGATCCGCTCGATCAGAAGTATCTGGATCTGCACAAAGAATGTGCAAAAATATAGTATGAGTAAACCACAGTCGGTACCTAATAAGTATCAGGACTAACTTCGGTGGTATAGTGACGAGGTTCGAGTCATGATACTCACTAGTCAAATAACCGGTGCAAGTTATCAAAAGAAAACATACAACATAATGTATAACGGAGACTAATATCAACAACCTCATAGAGCATGTAATAACAACTCAATATAGAATAACCCATATTTCAAATAAAATGTCAAATAGGAGTGGGGCTTGTGATAGCATGTCAAAATTAACTAAAAACTCATAAGAAATACAAGACGGAACCATTTAAGAAACAAGTATGTGATCAAAATATAAATTCCGTTCTAACACATGAACATGTGATGGCCCGATATGTCATTTTGAGTATTAGCCGTTAATTTCGTCTTCCAAGACCTCCGTAAGCGTTATTTAATGTTTCTTGGTTTCTGTGCATGGTCCATGTCAATATTTGAAAAGCTTTTATGTGAAAAATTTGAAGAAACATGAATTTTGGCTTTAAAAATAACTTGAGTTGACCACGGTCAATATTTTGTGAAAACAACCTTGGATTGGTATTTTGAAGATTTCGGTAGGTCCGTATTGTGATTTTGCACTTAGGCACATTCCCGGAATTGAAATTAGAGGTCCCTAAATTGATTTGACTCATTTTGCCGGCAACTAGCATTTTGAAAGTTTTAAAATTTACTATGTTTGACCGTAAGTTGACTTCTTAGCTAATGGGTTCATATTTTGATGTTGAAACTTGGAATAGTTCCATATTACTATTTGAAACTTGTATGAAAATTTTGGGTCAATTCGGAATTGAGTTGACATGATTCGGACGTTTAAATGTGATTCTAGTGTTCTTGAGTTTCACTTTGAAAGTTCATTCGTTTTGAGGATTGACTCATACATTTAGATGTTATTTTGGTGATTTGATTGCGAGCAAGTTCATATGATGTTATTACACTTGTGTGCATATTTGGTTTGGAGATCGAGGGGCTCGAGTGAGTTTCGGAGGTGTTTCGGATGAGTTTTGCTAGTGTGAGGACTGTTGGTGCAGTACCAGCTCTGGTGCTCAGTTGAAGATCTAGCAATTGCGAGGTCTGGCTCGCAATTGCAAGCCTTGTTTTTTTGAAGAATTGTTCGCATTTGCGAGCATGGGATGGCTGGGTGAGTCTCGCATTTGCGAACTATGGACTTTTGCTTTTGCAAAGGAAGTGGTCGCATTTGCAATCACTGACTACCGGAGTGAGCTTCACATTTACGAAGTTATTGACCGCATTTGCGATGGTGGCGTCTTCGCAATTGTAATCTTTTTTTCACATTTACAACTTCTACTCTTCTGTGATAGTGTTCGCGTTTGTGACCCTTGTCTCGGATTTGCGATGTTCGCAATTGTGACAAGACATCGCAATTGCGACATCTGCAGCTGGGTAAAAGAGAAGTAAACAGGACTTAGCTCATTTCTCACCATTTCTAAATCCTAAACACTCTAGAGGTGATTTTCCAAGAGACTTTTCTTCCCAAATTCATTGGTAAGTGACCTTAATCCATTTCTTTTCAATTACTCATTACATTTCATGAGATTTAAACATCAAACTTAGGATTTCCATGGTAGAAATTAGGGATTTGGGTAGAATTGGGGATTTCTGTAAAATTGAGGTTTAGACCTCGAATTGAGGTCAGATTTCGAAATAAATCACATAACGGGGTTCGGGGCTGAATAGGTAAATGTGTTTTGGTCTGAATCTCAATTTTAACCAAGCGGGCCCGGGGTTGACTTTTTCAAAATTGATCTAAATTGAACATCTCTTATTTGTGGGTAGTTTCTAAAGCTTATTCTAAATCTTTGGTCAATAATTTGCTAGATTTTGGTTGGTTTGGATTTGTTCAAAAGGCAAGGCCATCGTCGATTGATTACTTGAGTTGCGGAGTGATGTAAGTGTTGGTTCTACCCTTTATTTGAGGGAATTGGGAACCCTTTAACTACATGTTATATGAACTACATGTGTAGCGGCCTATATGCGAGTTGACGAGTGTATATGCGTCATTTTGTTACTTGCTTCCATGTTTTCGTTACTTTATAGTATATCTTGTTACATGCCTTAATTAATACATGCTTACTTGACTTCCATGCCATAATTGTTACTTGTCATTTAGTTAACCTTGTATTAAGTTGTCTATCCCTTCCATAATTCCATGCTTATTTGCTAGTTGTCTCTATTTACTTTACTTGCACATCTAAATTGTCCTATATCTTACTTGTCTTATAGTTTTGTAATATTTGTTGCCTTCTATAACGTAGTTTCATTTGTATGAGTTGTTAATTGGTAGATACCAATGAGTTGGTAAAGCTGAGACATTCAAGTTGTTAGAGATTCTTTGGTTATTATGTTATTCTTCATTGCCTTGTTGATGGAGAAATTCTTGCAACTTTTGGTTGTTGGATTGCTATTGTTGATTCAAATTGTTTGCGGAGTGGGTTTCACGTCGTGACAAAAATTGGAAGGTAATGAATTGAAATGGCTGAATAAGGACGGATTGTGATATTGACAGATGATGATATGTTGGGGTCGAGTTGCGCGCCGCAATGGATGATATACGTTCTATTTGTTTGTAACTGTTGGATTTGCCTCGATATTTGAGATGAGTTTATAAAATTTGTTATTCTGGGCTCTCTGGTAGTTGGATTTTGAGTTTGTTGTTATGAGTTATCTGCTTTATTTTCATTCCTAGCTTTTCTGTTATTACTATTATTATTGCATACAAGTTATTGTAAGTGACCCTCCTTAGCCTCGTCACTACGTCGTCGAGGTTAGGCTCGGCACTTACAGAGTACATGGGGTCAGTTGTACTCATACTATACTCTGCACTTAGCAGCGGTGAGTGAGAGTTGCTCGGATCTAGCTATCAATGGAGACTTGAGGTATAGCTACACAGTGCCCGCAGCCTTGAACTCCCCTTCTATATCATCTTAGCTGTTTATTTTGATTTAGACAGTTGTGTTGTTTTATTCAGACTATTTGTAGTACTTTAGACGCTCATGTATTCGTGACACCAGATTTGGGATTGTATTTGGATTTCGTCGTTTTTTAGTTTATCACCTTATTTCAGACAATTCAATTTTATTGTTGTCATTTAGTTTGGAGTTGTTAAAAATGGTTAATAGATATAGCTAACATTGGCTTGCCTAGCAAGTGAAATGTTAGACGCCATCATGGTTCCAAGGGTGGGAATTCTGGTTCGTGATAGAACAACATCAAAGGATCACCCCGAAATATCATATAACATCATCAACGATGCCACCCTTATGTCGCCACATGCACATCTCAAAGAAATGCCTTCCTTATGTTGACGCACGCGTATGATCCACCCATATCTCGCCGCATGTGCATCACAATGAAATACCTCCCTTATGTTGCAGCATGTGCATCTCACCACCCTTACACTCCACACAACAGAAATCAACCTGCACAATATGTCCACATATGCCATAATATTACAAAACAACAATACCCAAAGTTTCATCAAGATATAAACTCACAACTTAATAATGATATGCACAGGAAATGACAATATTATAAAAGTGGCGGAGAGTATTCTACACTAAAGCATGGCAATGTCTAAGCCAAATGTAGCGATCATGATCATGTAGTCACAAAGTGATTAAGCATGTTTCATATTGAAAACAACCACAATTCTAAGGCGTATTAATAGCCTAAGGTCTAACCTGGTCCTAAACTATATATATGCCTGCATACACGCTCGTCACCTCATGTACATGTCGCTTTTCACATAACAAATAGAAAATCAAGGCCAAATCCTAAGGGGTACTCCCCAACACAAGGTAGGCAAGATACTTAACTCAAACAAGCCAATTCAATACTCCAAAAATGCTTTTCCTTTAAAATTCACCCCCGTCCGACTCAAATCTAGCAAAAAACAACTGTATAACATCAAATAATGCTAAAGGAATCAATTTCAAAAAAATAAAGCTGAAATCTTTACCCAATTCCAAAAAAAGTCAAAAAAGTCAACCAAGGGCCACACCCTGTCAAATCTCGAGTCAAATGGTAGATCCCGACTACTCATAATCCCGCAAGTCTAAATATGTGGTTGGTTTTCAAAACCGAGTCCTAACATCTCAAATTTTTGTTTTTCAAGACATAGTCATAATCCCCAAAAGTTACCTTCAATATTTCATGATTTTGATGTTAAAGTCCCAAAGAAATCAAGTTATAATATCAAAATTGAGTGAAAATCACTTACCCAATATCTATGTGTGAAAATCCCTTCCAAAAATCGCCTCCCGCCAAGTCTTCGGCTCAAAATGTGATAAAATGAAACTAAGTCTTGAAATCCCATCTAACAACCCAGCTGCAGATGTCGCATTTGCGACCAAAGGTTCGAAAATGCGACCTCCACAAATGCGACCAATGGATCGCTAATGCGAAGTCTGTCTGCCTCAGGGAATGTCGCAAATGTGACTAATACTTCACAAATGCGAAGCTAGCAGGAGTTGAAAAGCGACCAAACCATCGCAAATTTGACTAGCCCGTGCTTAGTTCCCCATTGCAATTGCAAGACTGTCTTCGTAAATGCAATGTCTGTCATCCCTATCCACCTTCACAATTGCTGCTGATACCTCACAAATGCGAGGATCGCAAATGCGAATTGGTTCTCGCATTTGGGAGACCTACAACACCAGCAAAAATTGAACTCAATTGCAAAACACTCTGAAACACATCTGAAACTCACCCGAGCCCCGGGGGGGCTCACACTAAGCATCCATATAAGTCTATAAACATCATATGAATTTGCTCGAGAGCTCTAAACACCAAAATAACGTCCGGAACCACAAATCAAACACCAAAACGCATCGAAATTACAATGAAACTCAATAACTTCAAAATCACAACCAAGCATCCGATTCCTACCAAACCAACTCAGAATGACACCAAACATTACAAAAAAGTTTCAAATGAGAAAATGGACCTATTACAAGTTCCAAAAACAAAATTCAAAATAGATAGCCACAAAGTCAATATATGGTCAAAGTTATGAAATTACTAAACTAATTTTCAGCAAAAAGAGCGAATTCATCATAGGAACATCCGGATTCAATTCCAGGCATATGCCTAAGTCTAAAATAATCATTCGAACCTATTAGAACCCTAAAAACACAATTCTAGGGTGATTTTCACAAAAGTCAAACCTTGGTCAACTCTCAGAACTTAAGCTTCCAAACTGACCTAGGTGTTGCTGTTCAATCCAAAACCTTTTGAAAAAAAAAAAACCATTCCTGCAAGTCAAATAACAAAAAATACACATACGGGAAGCTCCAAAAATGGAAACATGGCTCAAATACACAAAATGACCGATCAGATCATTACATTCTCCCCCTCTTAAACAAATATTTGTCCTCGAATGAGTATAGAGACATACCTGAAGTTCCAAAAAGGTGAGGATATCGGCTCTGCATATCATGCTCGCTCTCGCAAGTCGCTTCCTTGATCGATTGAACCTTCCATTAAACCTTCATCGATGCAATGTTCTTCGACCTTAGCTTTCGGATCTATATATCCAGAATGGCTATCGGCTCCTCAACATAAGTCAAATCCTTGTATAATTGCACCGAGCTGAAATCTAACACATGCGACATATCCTCATAGTACTTTCGAATCATGGAACACTGGATGAACTCCCCATAAGCTAGGTGGAAAGGCAATCTGTAGGCCACCTCACCAACTCTCTCTAGAACCTCAAAAGGACCAATATACCGAGGGTTCAACTTGCCTTCTTCCCAAACCTTATCACATCCTTCATGGGCCAAGCTCTTAGTAAAACCCTCTCTCCCACCACATCATGAGCCTTCCTATCAGTATAACTCTTCTGCCTGGACTGTGCTGTACGAAGCCACTCCCGAATCAATTTCACCTTCTCTAAAGTATCACTAATCAAGTCACTTCCCAACAACCTAGCCTCTCCAGGATCAAATCATCCAGCCGGAGAATGACGTCGCCTTCCATATAAGGCCTCATAAAGAGCCATATGGATGCTCGTTTGGTAGATTTGTTGTAGGCAAACTCTACTAGCGATAGAAACTGATCCCACAAACCCCCGAAACCAATAATATAGGCTCGCAACATGTCCTCCAAATTTTGAATTGTACGCTCGGACTGCCCTTCCTTCTGGGAATGAAATAACGTACTCAGCTCGACCTATATGCCAAACTCACGCTGCACTGCTCTCCAAAAATACAATGTAAATTTAGTGCCTCAATTCGAGATAATAGAAACGGGCCCACCATGCAAGCTAACAATCTCTCTAAGATAAATCCGAGCCAGTTGTTCTGAGGTGTAGGTAGTCATGACCTGAATGAAGTGTGAAGACTTAGTCAGTCGGTCCATAATGACCTACACAATGTCAAATCTCCCCAAGGTCCGTGGCAGTCTAACCACAAAATCCATAGTGATATGCTCCCACTTCACTCCAATAGGCTCTGAAGCAAACGACCCGGTCTCTGATGCTCATACATAACATACAGACAGTTCAAACCCCGTGCCACATACTTAACAATATCTTTCCTCATCCTTCTCCAGCAGTAGTGCTTCTTCAAATCATGGTACATCTTCGTGACACCTGTATGAATGGAATAGAACAAACTATGGGCCTCCTCAAGAATTAGTTCCCACAACCCATCTACATTAGGCACACAAATCTGAGCCTAGAGCCTTAATACCCCCATCATCACCAATAGTCACCTCTTTAGCATCACCATATTGCATTGTGTCCTTAAAGACAAGCAAGTGGGGATCACCATACTGACGCGCCTTGGTGCACTCAAATAAGGACGACCATGATACAACGCATGCAAGAACTCTGGTAGGCTCCGTAATATCCAACCTCACGAACCTGTTGGCCAAAGCCTGAACATCCAAAGCTAACAGTCTCTCCTTTGTTGAGATAAAAACAAGACTCCCCATGCTCTCTGCCTTCCTACTCAAAGTGTCAGCCACTATATTGGCCTTCTCAGGGTAATAAAGAATGGTAATATCATAGTCCATTAGTAGCTCGAACCACCTCTGTTTTCTCAAGTTCAAGTAGTTTTACTTGAATTGGTGCTGAAGACTTTGGTGATCCATGAATACTTCACAAGACACACCATAAAGATAGTGCCTCCAAATCTTAAGCGCGTGAACAATGGCTACTAATACCAAATCGTGCACTACGTAGTTCTTCTCATGGGGCTTCAACTGACACGAATCATAAGTAATCACCCTATTGTCTTGCATGAATACACACTCATTGCCAACCTGTGACACATCGTAGTAGACTGTATATGAACTCGACACTGAAGGCAAAACCAAAACTGGAGCTGAAATCAAGGCAGTCTTGAGCTTTTGGATGCTTTCCTCAAACTCGTCAGACCACTTGAATGGGGCACCCTTATGTATCAACTTAGCCAAAGGGGCTGCAATAGACGAAATACCCTCCATGAAGTGGAAATAATACCCAACCAAATCTAGAAAACTCCTGACCTCAGTAACGGTAGAAGGTTTGGGCCAACTTTAAACTGCCTCAATCTTCTCCGGATCCACCTCAATCCCCCACTGAACATCACGTGACCTAAGAATACCACTGAGTCTAACCAAAACTCACACTTAGAAAACTTAGCATATAGCGTCTTCTCTCTCAAAGTCTGGAGAACGATCCTCAAGTGTTGCTCATGGTCCGCTTAACTGCGAGAATACACCAATATATCATCAATATACAAAATGATGAAGGAATCCAGATAAGGCTGAAACACGTTGTTCATCAAGTGCATGAAATCTACTGGGGCATTGGTCAGCCAAAAGACATCACCAAGAACTCATAATCCCCATAACAGGTCCTAAAAGTCGTCTTAGGAATATTTGAAGCTCTGATCTTCATCTGATGGTACCCCGATCTGAAGCCAATCTTTGAGAATACCCTAGCACCTTGAAGTTGATGGAATATAGCATCAATACACGACAGTGGGCGCTTATTCTTGATAGTAACCTTGTTCAGTTGCCTATAATCAATGCACGTTCTCATGGAACCGTCTTTCTTCTTCACCAATAGAACTGGAGCACCCCAAGGTGAAACACTCAATCTGATGAAACCTTTAATTCCTTCAACTCGGTTGGTGCCATGCGGTACAGTGGAATAGATATATGCTGAGTGTACAGCACCAAGTAGATACTAAAATCAATATCCTTATCGAGTGGCATGCCAAGTAGGTCTACTAGAAAAAAAATGGAAACTCCCTCACTACCGAAACTGACTCAACTATAGGAGTATCAGTACTAACATCCCTCACAAAGATAAAGTACGCCACACCCACTTCTCAACCATCCGTTGAGCTTTCAGAAAATACATCACCCTACTTGGAACATGACCCAATAAAGTTCTTCACTCCAACCCCGGCAACCCCGGCATAGCCAATGTCATGGTCTTACCATGGCAATCAAGAATAGCGTGATATAGTGACAACCAATCCATTCCCAAAATCATATCAAAATCCACCATATTAAGTAACCGAAGGTCAACCCTAGTCTCATATTCTCCAATAGTGACCAAACAATAACGATAGACACGGTCCATCATAATAGAATCCCTAACGAGTGTAGACACATAAACAGGAGTATCTAAAAAATCACGATTCATATCCAAATATGAAGCAAAATAGGATGATGATCCATGTCCAATCTTCACTCAATAGTGAGTGGAAACGGTCGTTGCAATTATGATACCCAACAAGAATTAGGGTCGAATTCCTCAGGGAGTTTATGAGAAGGTAGATACTTGAAAAGAGCATGTGAAACAACTCAATTGCGCTTCCAAATAAAGAGTGATTGTTTTCCAAGTAACACTAGGAGAATTAAAATAATTGCAATTAACTAGAAAGAGAACAATTATTTTTGATGTTTTTAAACAATTAGGAAAAATCCTAGGGATCTAACCTTCACCTAGGTGCAAACCTATTGGGTAAATTATGTTAATACTTGTTTTGTTGATTGGGGGTATATTATAACTCTCAATTCTCAAGTACCCACTCAATACCTCTCGGTTATATAGTGGTTATGCCCAAATTGGCTTTCTCAAGCCCAATTGGGTATCAATTCAAACAATTGATATCAGCTCAAGTGAGTTTTTTCTATCTCTAGTTCAAACCTTTTAATAAGACTAGCCAAAACCTTGACTAGCCAATTCTTTGTTTGCCAAGTTTTTCTAGACTAAGTCCCTCTTTCTCAAGAAAGACTAAGTCAAATAGGCATGAATCAATTTATGCAACCATTAATTCCAGAAATGATGCAGAAAAAGGCTAAATAATAAGCACCCAATCAAAAACAAGCACTAAAATTAATAACCCATAAGGTTTACACACTAGGGTTGTGCCATAAACCTAGACAAAATCTAGCTACTCATGCTAGAAAGTGAAGAAAACGAAGAAGAATAAGTAATTAAAGCCATAAACTAATTAAATGATAAAACTAATGGGTTTGCTCTAATAAATGTCACTACTTTCCCAAAAAAGCAAAATACAACGTCTACAGTTTATTACAATACAAAACTTGCCCTAAAAAGTGTTTCCTGTCTATTTATAGTGCCCTGAAATTTATTGACAAGAATGCCCTTCGGGAGATTCTGCGGCCGCACAATTCCATATGCAGTCCGCACTTTTCTTCTCTTCTGCAGTTGGGAGGAATTTTGCAGCCACACAATTCCATCTGCTGCACTTCAGCTTCTGTAGCCGCACTTTGATGAGGCTTCATACTTGGTCTTTTTGCACCTTCTCTGAATTTTTCAAATCTTGTCAGTGCGACCCAATTTTGTGGCTGCATAATTTGGTGTGCGGACCGCACATGTTAAAATTCATTTGAGGCTTTATGTGTCTTCTTTGCGACCGCAGGTGTATTTCTGAAGTGTATTTATGTGGATAGCACTTTCTTCTGCGGACCGCACTTTGGCCTATTGTACTCGTTCTTGCCTTTTTGAGCTGGAATACTCCTTTTTAGTTAGATTTATTCGTTAAGGTCCAATCCTCCAACATGCCTACAGTTTGCACAATTTCATTAGTTTTGGGAACAAAAATCAACACTTATGGAGTAAAACTAAAGTAAGAAGGTACTAATAAGTTGTTAAAATCCACACTTATCAACTCCCCCAAACTTAAGTCTTTGCTTGTCCTCAAACAATTGGATTAGTTCCCACCTCCTCAAAGTGAAAGGTCATTTCAAAGAGTCAATTTTAAGCCGTTCATACTCAGTTGGAACCAACAACTACTTATAATACTCATGCATTTTCAACAAGGTGACAAAACATATGTTATGTGCATATAACTCAAGTGTGACATTTGAGCTTCAAGAATTGAGTTCACTCATCAAGGCTCACTTCAAGAACTGACACTCAATTTCTAGAGCAATGAAGGATTCACTCTTCTCTCACAAAGGAATGTCACAAGTAAGGATTCAAGTATCATAGGCTTGCCCCTCATGTAGATCACCACTAATCTAAGCTCACTCGATTCAAAAATCAAGTAGGACTTCTTTCGGGTTGTAATGAAGGCTCTTCGAATGGCGTAGGATACCAGATGGGATAAGTGGTTACATCCTTCCTTAAGCACTTCACTTTTTCATTTCTTGGCTTACATTTACCAACCTTTAGAGGCATTTCCTTTTCTTGGTGGCTATAGTGACTTGATATCACTCTTTATTATTCATTTCAATTTTTTTCTCCCTTGATGCTTATACTAGAGATAGTTGCCTCTTTTTGATTTCAACAACCTTCCTTTTTATTTTCATTTTAGCATTTTTCATTTTGTTCTTTTCTTTTCTTGACTTCTCTTTTTCATAGAGATCATTTATTTTCTCTTTTTGGTGCCTTGATACCTCTTTCAAATTCCTCAACTTCCCTTCCCCCCCGCCCCCCAAACTTAAGCCTTAAGACACTTATTTCATAAGAGTGTTAAAGAAGGTCGGGCTGCCAAGTGAGGATTATAGACAAAAATAGGTAAAGGCTTGTATCATGCTTACCAATAGAGAAAGGCTAAATGTTCAAAGGGGTTGACTAGGGATAACAAGCATTAGGTGGCAATACAAAGCTCAAACGGACAAAGGAAAGCTTACAATCATCTTCTAAACCAAGAAAACCTTGAATTTCGCCTTGAAACACATTCGGGGTAAGTTCTAGACCATCCTCTCAAGTACTTGGACTAGCAACAAAAATCACCTCACCTCTCATGCAACTAGACCGTAAAAGAGGATAGAGTCTAAAGCCTACAACGATCATAATCAAGTTAAAGATCACTACGGTCCAATCAACCACTCAATGATTATCAAGGTCAACTCAAGAACCTCAAATTCACTAGCTAGAGCTTTTTTTGTCCAAAGATCTTGTTTCAAATCATAAGCACGCAGTAAAGTGTGTTGGTGCCAAATGAAGCATGAATAACTCTATTTAGAGAGTGACTTGATTAGGGCTTTTATTAATTATTACTATTATTATCATTACCTAAACACAAAATAGACTCATTCCTTAAGAAAGTTGTCACACCATCCATCCTCGAGAAGAGTCACCCGATTCACACAAAAGACCACCTTTGGGAAGAATCGTGGCATTGAGAAAATCAAAGGCTTATTATCCACACTACTAAGAGAAACCATAAAATCTATTAACATAAAACAAGACTACTAACATAAATAACATCAAAGTAAACAAATAAAGAAGCTAATGATAGCAATAACTACTAAAAATAGATAAACTGAAAAGAAAACAAAATCATCCAATTATTACATTCCAAATGTATCCGATGAGTATCAAATAAGCTCCACCCCCCAAATAAAAGTAATCATTGTCCCCAATGCTTAAAAAAATAAGAGCAAAAGTAGAGAGAGTGAATAAACTCCCTAAGTGTCCCCGGTCATCTCTATGTCACCAGCAGCATCAGTCCATGTTGATTCAGCCAGCTGAATGTCATCGTCAAATCTAGGAGTAGCTGCATAAGTGAACATCGGATGGACTGCATCAGCAAAGTCAGTGGCAACGCATGGCCCCTTAGACTGGCCAACGGTAGCATCTTGTGTAGATGGATCTGGGTGGGGCTGGGTTGGGTCAATCAATATGTCAAACGGCAAATCGCAAGCTAGTAGCTACCCAGGTCACCTCAGTCCTAAGCTTATCCACTGACTTCGTGCTGACTTAGGACTTCCTCATCTTCTTCACCTACTTGGTCAACCCGTCAATCGCAGCACCATGTTGTACCAAGGTATCCATAATCACCTTCTGGTTGTCCAAGATCTTGCTCAGTTTCTCATCAATGTCAGCGGGATCCCGAGGTGCCTATGTAGATGACTGCCCTACAACAACACTAGAGATCTCAGAAAACTTTGAAGTAGCTGCTTGCATCCAGTTGTTGAGACTCGGCAATGTCTGGGAGACTCACAGAGCAAACAGTGGGCCTGTAGGCTTGAGCACAAGTCTTGGAAATGGAGTAAGGGCTGCCCTAGGAGCTGTGGAAAGAGCTGTAGAGGGAGCTGATGATGGTGGCTCAGGCATAGCAGTTGCTGAATTTGTAGACAACTCAACTGATATGGATGGAATATCAACTGTATCAGAAACTAACACTACCGGCTCATAAGACTGGCCAGTAGTAGTAGAAGGCTAAGCACTCTTCTTCAGGTTACTCGGATCCTGCAGCTTGTACCACTCGAACGGCCTTGTCGCCTTTACCTTTTTGTCAAATGGCCTAGAATCTACCTTCACATCTGTCAAATGCTCAGTAATGGTGCTAGGGTAGGGGTACGAAGTGTTTCTCTATTGTGCCACCAAAGCAATGTTGGACGACATTAGGGAACCGACATTGATCGGGTACCCAGTCATGATAAAAGCCACCAAAATAGCTCTAGGGATGGGCAAGTTGTTTTTATTCAAACTCGGGTCTAGCCTATTTTAGACAAAGATTTTCCACCCTTTGGCCTCGAAACTCAATGTGCTACGGAGGATAGGCACCCCAGCAGCAATCCAAGGGGGAGTGATGATCAAATTTCACTTTCAAGTTGCGCACTTTGGTAACCTTTGTACCCTAGCGAATATGTGCAGTGTTTGCATAAAACTCTCAGACAAGGTGTTCCTTGACACCCACTAACTTCTCCATAAATAGCATCCACTATTTTCTCTTCATGAACTACTTCAGAACTGTGGGATTATACTTGTTTAGATCTTTCAACAGAAACTGCTACTCATGAGTCAAAGATTGCTCAGGCCATAAAATCTAGAAATCAGAGAAAGCCTAGCGGATCACAAAGTTATCCTCCCAAGCCTCCTAATTCTTTGTTCTTGCTTCTCCTTCATGTGTGTCCATTCCCCCTCTACCATCATCAGGGACATCATCAGAACTACCTTGCAGTAATTGCCTCGGAATCCTGGCTAGCACTTTTCGTACCCTAGGAAGTGCTGTGAGATGTAGAAGGCAGACCCAGAGGCTCAGAGCGCCCCTGTGGCCTAGACTGCTCAGCTGTGTGCTCCTCCGAAATAGACACAAGGCTTCCCTCGGAGGCTTCCCTAGGTGGCACATAAGATCTAGACTCGGAGAGGTCTCTACCTCTCCCTCTGCCTGTTGTTGCTTTCATTGAGATGGTCTTTTGCTCACTTGGGGGCAAGGCACCTTTGCCTCGACCCCTTGAAGATTCTCCTCTTCCCTTGGTCGATTCACCTCGTCCTTGTGATCGTACCATTGTCGATATCAACACAAAGAAAATTGTTAGTTGCAAATCATAATTCAACACAGTTAAGATGCATGTAAGTGAGTGGGAACAACTCAGAGACTGTGGGTTTTTAGTTGAACACTCATGCTGTAGAAATAGGGAAGTACAGTTTGCACATTTTCAAGTGCGGCACGCATAATATAAGTGCGGACCGCATAATTTCAAGTGCGGCCGCACTTCTGATCAAATGTACAGAGGCCTCAGTAGCCTCTTCTCTGATAGACAGTGTGAGGCCAATGTATGGCCGCACTTCTAATCAAATGCTTGTTCAAATCCACTTAGTAACATAGTGTACACGTATTATTTAGTTAACTCGACCCATTGTAGCATGGTTTAATAGTTACCCATTACAAATCTACCCTACATGGATACACAGATGGAATATAATAATAGATGGCCTAAAAAGAAGCTAAAAAGGAAAAATAAATTGAAAAATAAAAATAAACAATAATCAACATGAAATGAAGCATACCAGATGTGTAAATGTGCAAGATCCTGTGAGTGCAAATAGGTGTGTGTGGTTAACAGTGTGAGATCCTCAAGTAAGCTCTTATAGTAACACTGATTTCTCAAGAGTGTGAAAAGTGTAAAATGAGGCCTAAGCATCTATTTATACTTAGAGTAAGTGAGAGGGAAAATGGTTGAGTGCGATCCTCACTCTTTCACCTAGCCTTCAGTTGTTTGCTTCTTATGTGCGGTCCATACAATTTTAAGTGCAGTTGCACAATTCTTTTCAAGGTCGCACAATTGCCCCGCATTGATAGGGAAAAAGTTCAGAGACCCTATTATTTGTCATCTAATTTAGCTCCAGGAAGTTCGGTCCGCAGATGAAATCTGCGACTGTAAAAGCTCTCCTGCAATGGCAATATTAATCTGCGACCGCACAATTGAAAAGTCCGGCCCGCATTTCTGCTTCACTTACACAATTTAGCCCACCCCTTCTTTCATCTAACACTCAACCATGAAACACACTTCAATTCAAGTTAATAACAACAAAGAACTTCTAACTACAAAAAGAAATAGGAAAAGAAATTGGGTTGCCTCCCAAGAAGCACCTGATTTAACGTCGCGACACAACGCAATGTCATAGCATCCCTAAGTATACTAAATCACCACCACCATGTGGGTCTATCCAACTTTTCCAAAATAGTGATTCACCTGGTGACCATTGACTCGGAGTATTTCATTGCTCTTGTTCTTCAATCCAATGCACTAAAGGGTGTCACACTAACAATTTCAAACGGACCACTCCAGTTGGACTTGAGCTTCCCGAGTAACATCCTCAACCTTGAGCTAAACAACAATACAAGATTATCGGCCTAGAAATTTTTGTTCCAAATCTACTTGTCATGAAGATATTTCATCTTTTCTTTGTACAAGGACAAACTCTAATAAGCATGGTACCGGAACTCATCCAATTCATTCAAGTGTGCAACCTGCATATTAGCAACTACATCCCAATCAAGATTCAATTTTTTCAAGGCCAACATTGCCTTGTGCTCTAGTTCCACCGAAAGATGACAAGCTTTCCCAAACATTAACCGATACGGAGACATTCCAATAGGTGTTTTGTAAGCCGTCCTATAAGCCCATAACGCATCATCAAGCTTCTTGGACCAATCCGTCTGATTTGCATTCGCCATTTTAGACACGATACTCTTAATCTCCCAGTTAGAGACTTCCACCTGCCAACTAGCTTGTGGATGGTAGGGAGTCGTGATCTTATGAGTAACACTATACTTGCTAAGTAAAGTGTCAAAAGCCTTGTTGCAAAAGTGTGACCCCCCATCACTTATGATAGCACGTGGAATACCAAATCTTTTAAAAATGTTCTTCTTCAAGAAAGCCACTACATTTCTCACCTTATTGTTAGGTAAGGAGACGGACTCAACCCATTTGGGCACATAATCCACTGCGTCCGAGATGTAAGAGTTTCCACAATAACTCATAAAAGGGCCCATAAAGTCAATGCCCCAAACATCAAAAATATCAAATCTCAAAGATGGTTTTGAGAGGCATCTCATTTTTCTTCGAAATTCAGCTGGCCCGTTGACATTCATCACATCTTTTCGTTAACTCACTTGTATCCTTGTAAAGAGTAGGCCAATAGAAACAACAACTCAGAACTTTGGTCGTCATTCTTGCTCCACCATGATGACCACCATACAACAAAGAATGACAAGAGCCAAGAATATCACCTTGCTCCTCTTCCGATACACACCCTCTAATTACCCTATCCGTACAAATCCGGAAAAAGTATGGCTTATCCCAATAGTAATCTTGACAATCTCTTTTGAGCTTCTTTCTTTGGTTTGAAGAGAACTCATCCGGAATGATACCACTTACAAGAAAATTTTCCAAGTCCGCGAACCACGGTAGCTCTTTCATTGATAGTGCCAAAAGATGCTCATCGGGAAAAGAGTCATTGATTTTAAGGCCATCATGTAGCCACCTCTCCTCCTCCAAAAGAGACGAGTAGTTCGCCACTTAGATTTCACTATATTTCTTGTATTGAATATCAAATTCTTGCAACAAGAGCATCCATCTCATCAACCGAGCTTTAGATTCCTTTTTTCTCATAAGATGGCAAAGCTCCACATGATCCATGTGGACAATAACTTTGGCACCCATTAAGTATGGGCGGAGCTTCCCAATTGCAAACTCAATAGCAAGGAGCTTTTTCTCCGTAACGGTATAATTGATTTGGGCACTATTCATGGTCTTACTAGCATAGTAGACCAGATGAAAAACCTTGTTGATACGTTGCCCCAAAACAGCCCCAACCGCTACATCACTTGCATCACACATAAGTTCAAAAGGCAAGCTCTAATTTGGAGCGGTAATGATAGGAGTAGTTATCAACTTGAGCTTCAATTGATCAAAAGCTCTCATACAATCATCACTGCAATGGAACTTGGCATCCTTCTCAATGAGCCTACACAATGGGTTCACCACTTTAGAGAAATCTTTGATAAAGCGCCGGTAGAAACCCGCATGGCCTAAGAAACTCCTCACACCCTTCACCGAAGTTTGGGGTGGAAGCTTAGAAATCACCTCAATCTTTGCTTTGTCATCCTCAATACCATTTTTTGAAATGTTATGGCCAACGACAATGCCCTTCTCAACCATGAAATGACATTTCTCCCAATTGAGAAAAAAATTGGTCTCTTCACATCTAGCCAACACTTTGTCCGAATTTGAAAGACAATTATCAATAGAATTTCAAACCACCAAGAACTCATCCATGAAAACATCAAGGTAGTCCTCTACCATGTCCGTGAAAATACCCATCGTACACCGTTGAAAAGTTGTCGGTGCATTGCACAAACCAAAAGACATACTCTTGAAAGCAAAAGTACCAACATGAAAAGGTTTTTTTCTCTTGATCTTCTGAAGCAATAAGAATTTGGTTTTGTAGCCCGAGTAGCCATCATGAAAATAATAGAAAGCACGACCGGCCAATCTATCGAGCATTTGGTCCATGAAAGGAAGTGGAAAGTGATCCTTGTGACTTTGTTGCGTTTACGATAATCCATACAAATTCTCCAACTGGTTACCATTCTTGTGGGAATCAGCTCATTCTTATCATTGATAACAACCATCATGCCCCTTTCTTTGGGACACATTGAACCGGAGAGGTTCATGAACTATCGGAGATAGGGTAAGAATGACGTGCCGGGAAATTTCGGCACATATTTATACTATTTGATTAGAAATTGCTTGTTCCACTTGATAATTATCACGTTATTTACCTAGTTTTCGTTTAGTTTTAGTACATGGATGAAAGAAACCCAAAAGCGCGAAAAGAAGGCCAAAAGCTGTGCAAAGGCAAGAAAAGAGGCGAACAATACAACAGGAGTAATTCTGCGACCGCAAAGTGGATCTGCGAGTCGCAAAATTGGAATGATGATCGCAGAGTCGGGCAGAAACTCAAGCCAAAGTTAACAGAAGAAAGTTGTCGACAATGCGACCGCAGAAGGAAAATGCGCATCGCATTATCGCCGCAGATACAGGCAGAGTTTTAGGTGAAGAAGCGAAGGGAATAGCGATCGCATTCTGCGATCGCAGAACCAATCTGCGGTTCGCATGCTGGAATGCGATAGGAAGGAAAAGCACTGGGGCAGTATGCGATACAAGAGGCCATTTCTGCGGACCACATTCCTGTTATGCGATCATAGAAGACCAAGTCGGCCCAGTAGCTATTCCAGTTCGCCTTGGTTTTTGGGCCTCCATTAATAGCCTCTCTAGGGTTATGTGCAGAGTCTTGTCAGGTTTTAGAGAAAAAAACATAGTGCTTTTGGTGAATTTCGACTTGGGAGAGATACTTGGGTGATCAAAACTTGGAAATCCTTATTTTTGTTAGATGAATTCAATTTCTGTTATTTGTTCTTTAGTTCTAAATATGTGTAGCTAAATTTCAATACTAAGGTTGCGAACCCTAGATGGGTAGAATGTTATTGAACAATTGATTTTGATTCCAATTTCGTAAGAAGCTTGATGTTTATTTGTTTCTCGTTCTTAATTGAATCGTTATTGGTTGCAAACATTAACGGGTGCCAATTTACACTATTGAACCTTGGAAAAGGGAGATAGGGTTTGGTAGAAATAAGTAACGACGATTCAAGGTTTTAACCCTTGTCTAATAAAATCACTTAGGAATAAGAAGATTTTATGTTGGCAAATAATTGGGTACTTGTAATTTCGACTTTAATGTATTCGCGAGAATCATGAAAGGATACGTTGTCTAGATATTGGAAAATATTGGATAGCACACTATTAAGACCCAATTGCATATCAAGAGCGGGAATTAATATCAATATCAATACATTCTACTACATTAGGGGGAGCACAACCTTAGTATCTCAACTTCATAAATTTATTCAATTAATTCTTTCAATCTGCACTTAGTAGTTTAATCATAGTTACGTATTCAACATCAATATATTTTATTCTGATACTTGATCGAATTAATACTAAGCGAAATATTACGTTAATCAGATATTCGTTTCACGCCTATTTCCTGTGGGATTCGACCCCAACCTAGTTGGGTTACTATATTTGACATCGATCGCTTACACTATTCTTAAGGTGTAATTTGAGCGGATCAAACAACCCCAGCATCCAACCACTTAATAATCTCCTTCTTGACCACTTCTTGCATAGCCACATTTAGTCTTCTTTGATGTTCAATGGACGGTTTAGCACCATCCTCCAACTTGATCTTATGCATGAAACATGCGGGGCTTATACCCGGAATATCCGCCAAAATCCACCCAATAGCCTTCTTCCTCTTTTGCAACACCGCCAATGTGGAATCAACCCGCATGTTAGTCAAACAAGAGGAAAGTATAACCAGCAAAGTAGAACAAGGGCCAAGAAATTCATACCGTAGATGTGAGGGCAATGGCTTCAACTCCAAAGTAGGTGGCTCTTTAATAGAAGGCTTTGTAGGAGGAGTCTTCCTATTCTCAAGATCCAAAGATAATTTCCGAGGTGCATAGTTGTATGATTCGCTCAAATTACACCTTAACAATAGTGTAAGAGATCAATGTCAAATATAGTAACCCAACGAGGTTGGGGTCGAATCCCACAAGGAATAGGCGTGAAACAATTATCCAATTAATGCAATACTTTACTTAGTCGTAATTCTATCAAGTAGCCAAATAGAATAAATTGGTGTTGAATATGTAAAGAAAAGTAAACTAAGAACTGCAGTTTGAGAATAATTTGAACGTAAAAATATGAATTTAAGATACTAAGATTGTGTTCCCCCTAACGTAGTAGAATGGTCTTGATATTGATATTGAAGTCCGTTCTTGATATGCAATCGGTTCTTATTAACTTATGATCCAATATTTCCCAACACTTGAATAATGTATCCTCTTATGATTCTCCCGAATACAAAAGAGTCAAACTTAAGAAAC